>JAOYSI010027996.1:3780-14473 GCA_025775065.1 Hiodon alosoides
AGGGAGTCACAGCAGATACACTGGCCACAGTTACATTGGCAGACTTTCTGGAGTCACGGCGACACACTGGCAGGGAGTCACAGCAGATACACTGGCCACAGTTACATTGGCAGACTTTCTGGAGTCACGGCGACACACTGGCAGGGAGGCACAGCAGATACACTGGCCACAGTTACATTGGCAGACTTTCTGGAGTCACGGCGACACTGGCAGGGAGTCACAGCAGATACACTGGCCACAGTTACATTGGCAAACTTTCTGGAGTCACAGCAGATACACTGGCCACAGTTACATTGGCAGACTTTCTGAAGTCACGGCGACACTGGCAGGGAGTCACAGCAGATACACTGGCCACAGTTACATTGGCAAACTTTCTGGAGTCACAGCGACACACTGGCAGGTTTTTTCGGTTCCCCAACCAGACAGTCCTCTGGCATGCTCATCTGCCAGCTCCATCAGATCCCGACACTACGCCTGTCGCCCTCATCAGGGCACAAACGCGTACTGTACTTATGGGACACCGGGCTTTAAAATGAGCCAAAGGGACGCTTCCACACGTGCCGTTTCAAACGAGCCTCTTAATTCTGATGCAGTGATGTTAGTGCGTCGCCCTGGCAGATGGTTTACCCCTCAGCTGATTAGCGTCAAAATTGCCAAGGGTTTAAAAACGTCACAGCTTTCCAGAGGAGTTCAAAAGTTCAGGAGGTTAGACGGGTCCGCTGCCAGCAGCAGATGGGGTTAACAGAGATGTGTGTGTGTGTGTGTGTGCATGTGTGTGTGCGCGTGTGGCTGTTTGTATGTGCGTGTGTGTGCGTGCGTGCGTGTGTGGCTGTTTGTATGTATGTGCGTGCGTGTGTGTGTGTGTGCGCGTGCGTGTGTGGCTGTTTGTATGTGCGTGCGTGTGTGTGTGCGTGCGTGTGCGCGTGCGTGTGTGGCTGTTTGTATGCGGGTATCTGTTTCATGAGTGTAAAGGTAAGCTCACCGCCCATGAGTGCTTTACTCAGCTTCGTCCGGGACGATCAGGGACCAGTTAAGTGTTCACAATAAGCTTTATTTCAGTTGTTTCTGAGGTTAATCGTCTTGATAGAAAAGGGTGCTCAACAATGGGGCTTTACTGTGCATCTCAAAAACACAGAGGGGTATTCTCAAGAGGAAAGGGGGAAAAAGCAGATAAACTATCATCAGCAGATAAACTCTGGTTTCATAGTAATGACTTCCTGCACACCAGGGCCATCAGATGTCCTTGCGCCTTCAGGTTGTATGTGTCCCTGGGTGTACCTGGGAGGTGTGGTGCTCCTCTGCCCCGTTCTCCTGCCCCCTGTTTCTGCATTAACACTGAAAGGACAAACTGAAGGTGAGAGCACAAACTTAGCCACTGTGGTTTCGATTGTTTTCTCTAGATATTGAGCTCCCTGGCTAACTTACTCTCGGTGAGAGCTTGCGCAGTCAATCAAGTGAGGTTCCTGCTCTGCGCAGACACTGTATAATAGATATCAGGAGCCTGCAGGGTTGTTGATCATGAGTGTCTGTTGACTTTGATACAGCGGATTAAAAGTGGAGTGTCAACGTGACAAAGGGAACGATCTTGCCCTGGAAAGCCGCTGCATCCAGTCCAGCATTCTGCCACGACCTCCTTGGCTTCTGAAGGACATCTAACCAAATCGAACGAATTGCAGTCCTCAGGCCTGGGGGCATTGATTCGGGGGGCTGGGAGCTTGTCACGTAAGGCTTGGTTTTAGAGGGGATGCAGTGTTCTTCTGGGTCCAGGCATGTTATTTAAAAAAAACAACACTTCCTCGCCCCTTTTAATGGGCCACCTCGGGTTTCGATGCATGGATTAAGTTAACGGCGGAGGGATTAGGCCAGATTAAAGTAGGGCTTTTGGCCAAAGCACCCCAGGGATGGCATCGGGTGCCCTTTGGATTCTGCGATGCTCCTGGAGTGGTACATATTTACAACCACCCGATTACAGGGGTCAAGGGTCAGGCGGGACTGTGGCTGGCTGGGCCAGACCAAACCGGCTCCTCACACTAATCCCACAATAACCTGGATTATTTGATAGCCCAAGATCACTGTCCTCCACGTAGATCCATGCTGGCTATGTCAACAATCTTTGGGGATAAGGTAGAGTTGAAGAGTGCGTGGGAGGGTGTGGGGTCAACTGCTGGATGCAGTCCTGTTTTCCCTCTGGGGGGCTGTATGCTTTATCACACCAGTCACCTGGGGTACTCTAGAAGTGGTTTGGTTTTAATGTATTTTTAAAAATGAGTTGTTTTACTTCCTGTCAGTCATTTTAAACTACATTGCCATACACCAAGCATATCTGCTCAGACACGCTCTCACATGCTCGCACACACATAGAGAAAGGGAGAAGGTGCCCTATCCCAGAGTGGGAAGGTAACCGTACCGTACTGTTTCCCCAGAAGCAGCACAGTCCAACCAATCATCAGAGGAATTCAGTCTGGAAGGTGTGGCCTAACCTGGTGGGTGTGGCCCAAATAAAGACTAATTAAGTGCCCCCCCCCCCTTCTCTGGAAAGGGCTCCAATGCTCAGACCATCCTCCTGATGATGAGGGTGAGCCTTGACTGTCTGCCCTCTCCGCCCACAGCTGCTCATTAACAAGATGTTTGATGACAAGAATTACTCTCCCACTGCTGAGCTAATTTGTAGAACATCGACTCCCTTGACAACCGGAAGCACGAGTCCTCTGAGGAGGGAAGCGCCCACTGTGAGATACTTAGCATGAGCACAAAACTATTATGTATTTAATTGTGTTTCATATTCATTATCCACTGTTTTTCCATCAGCACAATTCCTGATTTGAATTCATGCATGATGATATGCAGGAATTGCTCTTTGTTTCACCAAGCATTACAGAGACACTATAAATTATGCTACTGCAGTGGTGTGCAGTCAGCCCCTTTTAAACCCTCTGAAATAAATATGTTGTGTTTACGGTAGTCCCTGCTGAAAAAGGTCATATTTAACATATCCATTATTAATATACATATTCAAAATAACCTTTGAAACCATATAAACATCAATTAAAACAATATTACTTATGGTCAAAAGGTTAACATTCAAGGAGTGCGTGTCTGACCTAGCAAAAAGTTTCAGTGGCCTTCTTACAAAGAAACTATGGCCATGTCTCCTCTGTACCTTCTGTGGCTTTTCTGAAGGGTCTCCTGATGAAACGGCATTGGCAGTGTGACAGTAAAATCTTCCAATCAGAATTTTGGGGCGAAGACATTGTGGGCCAGTAACAGAACTGGTGCCCCAAGACAACTGGAGCAGAAAGGCACGTTGAAAACTCTTGGTAGGCAAGAGAATTTTGTCTGGCCCCGACCAAGAACATTTGACCACTCATGCTGAACAGGAAGTTATTGTTCTAAGCTGAAAAGGAGTTGGAGATGGTAGAGGTTGCGGTTGGGGCGGGTGGTACTTCATTGAAGAAAAAAAATGTGCTCCCTTGTTAATTACCCTGAGGGTATTTGTCTCTCTCCTGTTTGCTGTCAATTCATTCTGTTACTAAAGACCCCACAGAGGCACTAGGGAGGCCCAGGGGGACAATAGTGCCGGCTTGTTGAGCAGCGTAAACATCAGCCTGGACGTGTTTGCTCAACAGAACGGCCCCTCTCCTCTCCCCAGCCTCCAGTTCTCACGTCGGGCAGACAATCACGCCGATTTCCTTATTTGAAGGTCAATGGAGGCCACTCGGCCAAACACGACAGATGAGCCACACGGGCGTCTTCCTCCTTTGAGGTTTATTCCTCGAGGCTGGGAGGAACCACTAACAGGAAACTGAGGACTGCAGTGGTAGCCGTGGCCAAAGCCAGAACGGAGGCTCTGCACTGTGTAGCTGTGCTAGCAGAATGCAGAAGAAGTTTGGTTCTTCCAGAAGTAGACTGAGGAAGCTCCCTGCTCTCTGGAGAAAGTTACCCTTCCCGAGCGGACTAATCCCATTTCCAAGTGGACTAAACCCATTCCCCAACAGACGAAACCAATTCTCAAGCGGACTATTGCCATGTCCAAGCAGACTAAACCCATTCCCAAGCAGACGAAACCCATCCCCAGGTGGACTAAACCCATTCCCAAGCAGACTAAACCCATTCCCAGGTGGACTAAACCCATTCCCAAGATGACTAATCCCATTCCCAAGTGGACTATACCCATTCCCGTGGACTTCCAATCCAGTAGTAAAGAAGTCTGACAATTGACACATCCCTCGTCAGAGGCACTGGGCTTTGCATGCCAAGATCACAGACTTGTGTCCAGTATAACAAGTTACCTTTGAACCCAGACATATCATAGCAGTTGCCTCCGTACGTGCAAAATCTGGAGCTGTATCTTTGGCGACACTGGTCTCCGTGGTTGCAGGCAAAAGCTGACAGAAGGAAGTCCCCTGAAGAAAAGAAAACCCAGGTGGGAGCTTGTACGCTCAGGCTGAACTCTCACTCAGTGAAATCTTTCTCACTTTATGTTTTTAAACCAGCAAGACATTACAATGCTGGACTAATTGAGGAGAAGTATAAATGACATAAATAAGGTTTATTCATAGGACATTATCGGACAAGGATAAAAGTGTTCTTTATTCATTTACTGTAGCAGACACTTCTCTGCTGAACTGACAGAGTCCCTCAGAGACATAAAGACTATCCTTTAAGTTAAAGCGCAAAAAGGCAAAAGAGTCAGAGCATTTCATCCAGGGGTTAAGCTTTGAAGAACTCTGCTGTGTCCCAGGTAGGTGGCCTTCTGACAATACCTGTGTGCTTGAATTTTGGTGGATGATTGTTTTTCTTCTCCCCTGGATTTAGTTTTCGGTTCATGGCTGGTTGAAGCATCCAACCTGTACACACAGACACAGACACAGACACAGACACACACACACACACACACACACACACACACACACATTCACACACGAGCACAGTCACACACACGCACACAGATACACAAAGTGATTAACATTTAACCGGGACTACCGTAACCAGACGAGGCTGAAAAATGCTTGAGATCGCAGCTCATTGTGCGACCTGCCGTTCTCAGGCTTAAAATTAGACTCTAATCTTTTTTTTTTTTTCTTTCCCTGTCTTTTTTCTCTCTCTCCATAAACCACCACGTGAAGTAGCTCATTACGGCGACACCCCCTGCCGTCTCCAATGGGTCGACCTCCGTGGCCCGGTGTGAAGGGGGGCGGAGGGGGGTGTGTAACGAGAAAGGTCTCGTCTGGAGTTTTCTCAGGAGGTATGGCCTCTGCTGACCTCGCTCCGTGCGAGACGCGCCCCAGACGCACAATGGACCCCGCTTCCACCCCCCGCGCTTCAAGAGTTACTTCCATTAATTAGGAAATTAGGAAGGAAGCCACTCATCCCCCTACGCAGAGCATCTGTTTAGAACAGTCAGGGCCACTTTCCTGGCCCTCGCGCCCTGAGTGGAAAGATACAAGTGTACCTTTGGTCCCCTGGGGTCCACTTCCGCATTCTGGTCTGTCGCACCCACGACATGGGCACAATGCAGCCGAAAGGGAAGCTGGTATTTGAAGGCCTTCGGAACAAAGCGGCGGTTTTGGGAACCGGGGGGACATGGTGGCTCGACCTTCTCGTCCGACCTTACAGATGGACGAAAAGAAAACTATTTGTCACTTTCACGAGCATCGAGGAGCAGAGAATCCTTTGAGGGGTTGGGTTGAGACCCCCAAGCGCCTTGTGATACGGGGGTCTGTACTGAGCTGTTATGGACCATGGGGTTTAACAGCGGACACTGCCAGTGGTGTGTCTCCCGCTGTTCTGATCCCAAAGCCCTCTGCACAGTCCAGACAGGAAAACTCAAGAAGAGATTTTATAAGGTTTACTAAATAAATTTGATGTGCCTTTCTGAAAAAGGGACAAGAGAGGGATGTGGAATGGTAAAGAATAGGATCGATTGGAAAAACAGATAACAGATCACGCTTTATTGATCGATTGGCAGACAACAGGAAGCTAAAATAGAATGCAATTGATTTGCAGGTGTTTTTGCTAAATAAAATGCAAAGGATTTAAATTAAAGAAAACATACAAATGCTTTATACCTTCATCATTGATTGTAATACAGTAATGCAAAGTTTGAAAGAAAATAAAAAAATTTTAAAATGTAATTAAAATGATAGATAACATAGATAAGACACAGATAAGATATAAGATATGATAGATGATAGATGATAAATAAGAGCTGATTATCGACAGTAAGGCACTGTTCTGATTGGTCTGTCTGGATTGTCTTTAATCCGTTGAACCCCACAGAGATACTTTCATGCACATTAGAACACTTAAACGGATTACTCCATTATTCCAAAGCAACCCACGGGACCCAAGTCACGCCGCTAAGCTGCGCGTTGTGGTGCTAGCACTTCGACTCACGTTTTCGCAGTGTAAAACATGCTCTTTATCACAGAAGAATGAAGAAAATTAAATTAACCTATTACTTCATTTTTAGTGATCATATTGTGCCTTGAAATTTTAATTAAAACAATAAAAACGGAAACACAAGCACACACACACACAATCTGAAAATAACATTTCTCTGTCAGGATCTGTCGATTAGACATTGTTCAAGTTATTAAATAGTTATGATACCAATTGCTGCATAACCTGTGTTCTGTACCTGTTCTGTACCTAGCTTACTTAGGCGTTCTTGCTAGCATGCCTGGGCGCGATCAGATCCTGACTGTAGTGGACTTGTTGATATGTCAGCAATAGAAACGCTGATGTTTTCACACAACCTAGTGATGATGAACCCACAACTGTCCCGACAACCTGCTTTCTAACAACATAATTTAGAGATTCTCCTTGACACTCTGCAGGTCACACAACCCACACAATAGGTTCAGCACAGTGGAGGCACGCCCCCCCTCGACAGTACGACATGCCTTCTGTGATGCAGGAAAATTGATGGAGGCGCAGTGAGAGAAACCCTGCCGATTTCACCCGCCCCAGTGCCGCCTGTTTCACCTGTCCCAGTGTCGCCGATTTCACCCGCACCAGACGCTGCCGATTTCACCCGCCCCAGTGCCGCCTGTTTCACCCGCCCCAGTGTCGCCGATTTCACCCACCCAGGCACTGCCGATTTCACCCACCCAGGCACTGCCGATTTCACCCACCCAGCCGCTGCCGATTTCACCGCTGATTTTGACGCTTTCCTGGTCACTATCGATGAATGACAGGAGTGTTAGCTCCAACGAGTTCCAGCACACAGAGCTTAGTCTGCCAGAGGTGAGAGTCTTTACCCACTGAGCCACTCAGGAGGTCTATCGGTTTAGCATTAATCACTGATTGGCATTGGCCAATAAATGCTGGCTGGCTCTTTGGCCAGTCGTTTATTGAATTACACATATTTCAACATGGAAATACATACTAACATAAAATGCTGGTCCCACTGGTGGAGGAGAACTGCGCGCAGGTGGTGCTTTATATAAGGATAAATAAAGGAAAGTTGGCTTACATTACAGGCATTGGCTCACAGCTGCCCGGGCATGTTTGGTGAAAGATGCTCATTGGCTTGTTCTGTGTGGTGCACTGCCCAGCCGCTGAGAGGGAAGTCACCAGGTCCACTGTAAGGGGAAAACTGCTTTTTTGATATATTATAACTCTCTGCTTAACTGATCAATGTGTTTGATGAAACGTAAAACATAATCACGTGGGAAGGAAGCTGGCTCCTCTGCAGATGTTAGCCATAAAAAGAGGATGTGCGCGTGTGTGTCTGCTAACCTAGTATTGAAGAAACAATAAAGCCATTCTCAGCAGGAAGAAGAAAAAAGACCTGAGAAAGGAACTGAAGGTGTTTTTGACGTGATATGTCTGTTTCATGATATGGTTCACTGTGAGGGCAGCGTGACCATTAATACTCTTTAAATGATATGAAACTGCTGAATTAACAGGGCGTTCTATGACATTTTTTCTCAAGAAAATTTAAATGTTTTCCTGTGTCTGGCTCACCCTGCGTGGTGGGAAAGCGCTGACATTGTTAATAAGTCCTATTTAAAGCTGTGCTTAGCCATTGTAACTTTGGAAGAGTACTGGGTACGACTTTGGAAATTTATTTATTTATTTATTTATTTTTGGAAATGTAAGAAACGCAAAGAGCTTGAATTCACACTCAGATTGTTGCAGTGGTTCTGTTCTGGGAATAGACAGGGTCCGGGACCCATAAAGGCTCATCTGTGGGGCCTTGCTGTCTCAAGAGGTATATTTCCCCGACACCACACCTTACCAGGAAAGGGGAATAGACTGGAGACTTTTGCTGTGTGCTAGGGTGAGGCCTGTGTCCCGACCTGAAGCCCTTATGCTCAGGAAAAAGCAGAGGAGCGTCCAGTCAACGGAGTCAACGGCCCGTAGTTCTTCTGTTATATTTATGTGCGTTGTGCGACACAAACCTCATCTACTTAAAGAGGGGTGTAGAACAGAATTTAGGCTGACGGATGGTGTGGCAGTTAGCCAACTCTCAGGTGTTGTCCTAGGGAATGGCCCTGTTTGTCTGTCTGCTGTGTGGCGGGTCCAGTGAACCTAGAACTTTCCTGGGAGTGGAGAATGCTCGAGCAGTGTGTGTGACCCCGGCAGACTTCTTGCAAAGCGATGCTGTTGTATTTTCATGAATAACAGTAATAACCAGTCGACTCTAGATCGGGCCCCCCCCCCAACAAGAGCACCTACGGACGATTTGTAACCCCCGTGTTAAGGAGCAAAGACCGATCTGTTTCGCCTCCATCATTGTTCCGTGCTCGACTTCCCCAGTCACGATTAAGGACATTTATGTCTGCAAATGGAACCCTGGCCAATCTATTTTTCTTCTCCAGCCTGCTTTCTAATTCATTTGGTTTGACCGAGTTGGTGATTAAAAACTGGCCTCTGCATTATGTTTTTTTGTGTAAAAAATTGTGTAAAAAAGCTCCAGGATCAAGACTAAGAACCAATGGATTGGAATATGGTCCTCCACTGCTCTAATGGTCACACCACTGGATTAGGATATGGTCCTCCACTGCTCTAATGGTCACACCACTGGATTAGAATATGGTCCTCCACTGCTCTAATTGTCACACCACTGGATTAGAATATGGTCCTCCACTGCTCTAATGGTCACACCACTGGATTAGAATATGGTCCTCCACTGCTCTAATGGTCACAAAACTGGATTAGAATATGGTCCTCCACTTCTCTAATGGTCACACCACTGGATTAGGATATGGTCCTCCACTGCTCTAATGGTCACACCACTGGATTAATGTTTTTTTTTATGGTACAATACCATAATTTATGGTATTGCTAAATCTTGGTATGGGGGACCAGTTCAAGGTACCAATGCCTGGCAAAGATTTTATAGCGGAGCTGTCAGTGTCACCTATACTCCGACTTGAAGACGTTGTTTGAACCCAAGCAGGTATTTATTGACACGCGAACACAAAACAGAGACAGCAGGCAATAACGTGACGGCACTCGGTAAAATTGACGAAAGATTATGTACAGAATACTGACATTGATATGGACGATAGCTTTCTTTGGCGTGGAAATAGCGCCAGGAGTCGTTGGCGATAGCCGTAAGTGAGTCTGTACACAAAGTCGAGACCAGACACTGAATGGAAGGGGAGTGAAACCAACAGAGTTTGATTAATGTAATGATAAGTGACAGGTGTGGTTGATCAGTACTCCGAGGAGTGAGAGAGTTGAGTGTAATTGGTAGGTGGGTCCGAAGGATCCGTGACAGTCAGGAGATAACAGGTTTTACTGCGCATTGTGCAGGCTACTGTATTTATTTTTGCGGTACGATAAGACATGTTTATATATTCATGTACAAACCTACTTAAAGCAAATCTAGGATACTTCGCATTTTATCATTTCCAAAAGAAGTTAAACAGAAGTACCCTACAAGCGCAACAGTGTTAAACTGTTAATTCACACTTTAATTTAATGACCTCAAAAACACTTCGCGTATGAATGGGACAGCCTATAATCATACACCTAACTGCGAACACGCGAACCGTATACCAAGGATAAAATAGCTTTGAACTTGCTGAACTTGTTTCACACGTCATTTTCATTTAGAGAACAGCTGTTATTTCCACTCCAATTCGCCGCCGGTGTTCCGCATCCACATTTCTTTGTTAGTAGATTAGCGGGCTTCAGACTCTGCGGCTTTAGGGATTCGATTAAGCCTACATTTCGGGGATCGGAGGAAATTATTAAGACAAAGGATAAGTAGCCCGTTCTAGTTACCAGGAAATCATAGCGTCAAGAGCTTAAATCCCAAACGTTATAACTAGCGATGATATTACGTTCTTTTAATTAATAAAACGTAAAAAAATAAGCCAATCGTTTATCTAATAGATCTAATTATTCTGGTTGGTTTTTCTGTTAGAATATAGGCCTAATAGATTTTTAAAGTAAAACAATATTTTCAATGATCTAACAGAACCAAAATTAAATACTTAGACGATTAGTCATTTTCATACGATTAGTCCTTTTCTTAGGAATACATGATCCTTTCTTCATAGCTTATAATGGCAGTAAAAACAAACTTGAATAACAACTAAGACTTTTTTATCTGAAAATAATAATGATGAAAGACGATTTCGATTTGATAAATGTTTCACCTGCGCTCACTCCAACTGCGCTCACTCCTCTGTGCTCACTCCTCTGCGTTAACTTCACCTGCGCTCGCTCCAAC
>JAOYSI010027996.1:16746-32105 GCA_025775065.1 Hiodon alosoides
CACACTCAGGATCCGGCACTTTTGAAAAACCTAACCATTTTACCTCGTCATGCACGCGAATCTCGGCGTCTGCGAAACTGGCCCTGAACTATGATTGAGATTGTTATTTGAAGGGGCCATTGGGGGGGAACAAGAAGACCCAGGCATTGACTTGTTGATGGAACATTGTGTTTTAAAGGCCCAGACTGGTAGGCTTCCCCTTCACTCACACTCTTAAGCAAAGCTCCTGAAGGCTGCACCCATTACTGGGATAATCCCCTTTTCCACCAGTAGCTAAGGTTACAAATTGCTTTGTTGTCGTAGCAGCTAATCCCGCCTCTGTTTGTGTTCTGTCGAAAGATCACGGCACTAGATAAGAGGTTTTACACCTCTGCATTTTGGTGCAATCGCATTTGCCAGGAAAACCCCTAAGATCATGTGACGGACACACTTCTGGGTGTTGGCAGGTTGGCTGTAGGGAAGGGGAGTGGGTGTTGGGAGGTTGGCTGTTGGGAGGTTGGCTGTAGGGAAGGGGAGTGGGTGTTAGGAGATTGGCTGTAGGGAAGGGGAGTGGGTGTTGGGAGGTTGGCTGTAGGGAAGGGGAGTGGGTGTTGGGAGGTTGGCTGTTGGGAGGTTAGCTGTAGGGAAGGGGAGTGGGTGTTAGGAGGTTAGCTGTAGGGAAGGGGGGTGGGTGTTTGGAGGTTGGCTGTTGGGGTGGTGAAGGGGATGTTAGGAGGTTGGCTGTTGGGGCGGTGAATGGGTGTTTGGAGGTTGACTGTTGCAACGGTAAGTGGGTGTTTGGAGGTTGACTGTTGGGATGGTGAGTCATAGATAACTTTGCAGGAGTTTTTCCAGCATCCTGAAGCACTGGTTCAGTAACGAGAGGGCAGACATCATCATTATCATTTCACTCAATAAGGCCTTGGTGTAATACGAATCCTGACAATCCTGGTCTAACAAATGTCCTGATGCTAGGTGATTTGTTTTCTTTAAAAAAAATGCATTGACGCATAGCTATATGGGGTGATCACTATGTGTTACTGAGGAAAGAGAAAAGAGCTGAAGGTGCCTTCACTTAAAACTAAAACAACATATAATATGAATATGAAGATGTTTAAATCAACCTGGTCTGGTCTTGAACTTCGACATGGTCCTATCTGAGGTCCAATCTGATGCACCACCACTGTTTCAAAAGTAGTAATAGCACCAGTCGCTAATGTAGGGAGAGAGCAGAAAAGATTGGAAAAGACTGAGACCATGGCAGCGTTACACAACAACAGTAGCGACTGAGCTAAACGGCTTGTGTTGGGCCTCATGGCCGATGGAAGTATTGACTGTGACAATGCAGCTGGCGGCCACCGTTGGCTGACAGGCCATTTCGCCTGGAGCACATGTTCGCCGCAGATCGTTATCAGGCAGAGCGGGGCACATGGCCCTGCCAAGTTTCGGGGTTTTGAGAGACTCAATTAATGGGTGTTCACGGGCGGCCTAGCATCTGCCAAGAACGAGGTGGCTTCATTCAACATTGCAGTAAAACACGCATTGCTCCGGGGGTGGAAACACAGACTCCACTGTGATTTACGCCAACAGGCTTCGATAGTCCTTTACGTGCCGACGTTCAAGTCCCTCCAAGCGACCATGAAGGATTCCAATCTGTGCTTTTGTGTCGGAAGCCACCTACCAACCAATCGGGAAAGCCTGTGGACATTTCCTTCGGGCATGCTGCACCTATCAGGGCACGGCAATTAATTGAGCTCAGCTCACTTTACAGGTTGGAGACCCAGGTGATTTCACGTCATTGCCACGTCATCCTGTTGCTGTGATCCTCAGTAACAGCAGCTGTCTAACAGGGGCTGAATAGGGCGACTTTGGAAGCAGACTACCTCGGCAATGGTGAAAAAGGGGCAGAAAGAGGACAAAAAATATGTTAAAAAAAGCCTATTGCTCTTGCCACGTAGGTCACATGTCCAAACAACTAGCCCCAGCTGATGAAGACAATGAGACGGTTACTCAGGTGTGAGGACTAGGAACTGTGGAGATCACGTATACAACAGCAATGTGACATGCGTAGGGAACACCCAATCACGTCTGAGGCAACAAACAGCCCAAACAGCCCAGGGCAGGAGAAACTGGGGTGAATCTCGCCGTGGCCAGAAGAGGCCCCGGACGTTACAGTGGTGTTGGCAGTGTGGTTGTAGTCTGCGTCTGGGCATCCAGAGTGAAGAGATGGTATGTGAGTGTCAGGGTGCGCTGTAGCAACTGGGAGTGTAGCCATCCTGAAGTCTGGCTAAATGCCTGTGCCTTTTGGTGATGCTTTTACTCTGCTGCCTTTGGCATGGTGGGGAGGGGCTGGGGTTCGAAACTCTAACATTATACTACACGACAGGTATCAGTTCAATGCAAAACCTTTATGAGAGCAGTATTATTTTTAGTACAATAATAGTCTTGTTATTTTATTTTTTATTTTCGTTAATTTATTATAATAATCTAATTTTATTATAACAATAATTACTGCTCTCCATTCATTTAAGCAATGATAGATGGTACAAAATGTAAAACGAAATGCTAAAAATCTTAACTGTTCACTGGTAACAATGTAAATGATGTCAACGGGGTCAATGTGTCCTGAAACAACAGGCTTGCTTTTAAAGGCACACAGGCCTTTTAAGCCATATTTCGAGCTACTTTTCGTTGTTTGTGTGAATACTACCGAAATAACAGAACTTGCGCTGCGTCTTCCGAAATCCGACGGAGTAACACCTGTAGCTGTCAAAATAGACTGCCGGATTAGAATTCTCAAATCTTGAACGAAGTCTGCGAATGACGATAGTGTCCAGACAAGCTACTCCGTCAAACAGGTTAATTGGCAGATCGCGCGCAAGAATCCTAAGAATAAAAGCAGAAATATCAACAGAAATAAAAGAACGAATAAATACGGAAACAAATGTGAAAATTAATAAAATAATAATTGAAAACAAAATGTATGTGGAAAGAAGTGAAAGAATGAATAAATAAATATGTGCATGTATTTAAGTGTAAACAAATAGGTTTACAAACATACATTTATGTATTTGTTTAAAAAATATTTTTCCACATTTATTTGTTTGTACATAATTTATTTATTATTTTGGAACACGGTCCTCCGAAATGGAACGCCATTTCCACGGCGGAATTTTAAAATAAAGGCCTGATTGCAGGTGAATGCTCGTTTAGAGGTCGTTATTAAATTCTTGGAATTTGAAACAATGCATTTTGATTCGGATTAATGATTCACACTTAAACACCTGGCTGGATTATCATCGCCTCATACATCGCAGTTGAGTGGGAGTTTCTTTGTTGTTACATCATGCGCTCGTGTCAGATATAGGCGCAGCTTCATTTAAACCAGCAAGGTTTGACACTGATTGCAAATAACGAATTTATTCAAGTCAGGGACGTCCAGAGGGAGGGGCTCTGACGGCTCGAGCCCATGCCCTTTTTTTCAAATTCATCAAAAGTGCTCCTCTAAACAATCATTAATAAACAATTAGATTGCCTTTATTTTATTTTATTTTACATTTGAACCCCTGCCCCTGAGTAACTCTCGGCACGTCCCTGATCAAGATTCCAAAAGCCATGGTGGCTCTTCCTGTTGATTCAGTTCAGGTCTCTTCGAACCCGTATCCACTCTTGCGTCGGACTACCGCTATGCTCGTGAGGGCTTCACTCACACATGCAAAGCAGGATGGCTGTATTATTACTTTGTATAATTTATTAAACGTTTTGTGGCTTGTGTTCGAGGAGAGTGCAATTGTAGAAACGTACTTTAGCAGAAATGTCATCTAGCCTATATACTATCGAGTAATACAGGGCAGACGGGTCGCCAAGGTTGGAAGAGGAGTGTATTGATAACCAACATTTCACATTGCGCAAAAATAAGGTATCTCATGAAAGCTAGCTCGGTAGGCGAAAACCTAAAAACGCCATGTATTCAAAAAAATGTATTCGACGCACAAGTGATTTGTCTTTCACTCTCCTCAATGCAATGAGTCGTTGTCACCATCTTTGCATGACTAGCATAACGTCTCAATGGAGATTGAATGATATTGGGAAGGGCCACCAGTTTGGCATAATTTCCTCCAAAAAAGCCTAATATTCCTCGCGGCGCGCGCTGTTTTTATAGAAACTCACATTTTACTTGGGGGATACTACTAAAAAAAATATGAGTATGTAGTTAAACGTTATTTTAAAATGGAACCAACTGTCTGAAACTCTGAAATTAGTTTTATTTAGTTGGAGTCGGATGAAATGAAATCACAACGCATCCAGCACGAATTTCGGATGGACCGGAAGAAAGTGGCCAGTATGTTTCCTTCATAAAGGGAGATAGGAATGCTTTCATTAGGAACAACGAGCTGACCGAAGATAATTCTGACATTAAAAGCTTCATTCTATCCGTCAGTGGAGCTGCCTCATTAACTGTGGCTAACAAGCTGTGTACACTCACGGACCGGACAGCTTGCATACAACCCTGCGGAGTTTGCAGGATGTCCATTTAATGAGACCACACAAAAATTATCACCTTTGAAAAGGAATACTAGACGATTTCTGACGACGGTTTGAGGGAACAATAGAACCAACTGTCCGCAAACCCCTAAAGAGTTTAGTACTTAATACTTTTGTGTATTTCTGTTTAGTACTTCATACTTGGAAATTGTTTTAGTTAGGCTATATAGCTATTTCCAGAACAAAACAAAAAAAATGATGGGGCATCACTTCTTTATCCAATCATAGCAGACAACGATAACTAATGCACTAAAAAGTAAACATTATTAATGTAAGTACTAATAAGTAATAATAGTAATCTAGAGGAAATACTTTCGTTTTTTAAAAAATGTTTTTATTATTTAACTTAACTCGTGTTTTGAGCTTTCTCATTAAGCACCATTTACGTTACCCGTAAATTATTTAATATTCGATTTAATAAAATTTTTCGGCTGACAGAAACCAATCAGGGAACTATTAAAAATGCCTAATGTGACGTAATAATGCGAGTTTACTACCCTAGTTCACCCGTTTGTTTACTCCAACCTCAAAGCAAACATATCCGTTTAAACCTACCTCTTATGTCGATTATTATTCGACTACTTTGAAGAAAAAAAAATGTAAGAGGCAGTCGCCTATGTTGTTACTCACATGATTAGCTTACTAATTACTTTCACTAATAAAACCAGTGGTAAATTCACAATGAATTCCTTTTATTTTTTTCAGTTATACAAGATGCTTTTATTTAAGCAATATTGGATTTCGTTAGCACCAGAGCCGGACTTGACCTCCCTGGGGCCATAAGCAAAATTCTGCTAATGTCGCACTGTGGAACAGAAACCTAAAAAATAAGTAAGATAATTTTGACATTGGCATTGTTCCTTTAATAAATTAAGATAATAATGAATTATTAATGGATCATGTATTACCAAATGACCATTTTCATTAAAGACCCATCCTGCACAAGTTCGGGAAGAAGGTGGTTTTCCTACGTCGAAGAACCACACTGAGATTAACACTGAACGAGATGTTAATTGTTACTGGTTGTATCAGTTGCATGCCACCATGACTCCAGGGATCTAAAGACAGGCGGGGCCGAAAATAAACAAAACATACCCAGTAGTTTACCGCCATTATATAGCTTCCCTCCCGCTGGTGATCTTTAAGAGTAAAATATTTTAAAGCTTAAGGATCAACATACAATTGCACCAGGTGAATACACTTTTTAATGGCTGGTAATTACATAATAATGAATAATGAAAGAATAATGAGAATAATGTTATTGACTACAGGCTTAACAAAAACAAAAAAACCCAAAACGTTTTAAACTGAAAAAATGTCCGACTCGCCTCATAATACTCAATACTTCTTGAAGTGGTTTGGATATATTTAAAAATCAAAACAGTAAGATAATTGCACACTAAAGGGTGGCTGAAAGGTAAACACATAGTTGTACATTTATGTTTTGGATTTGTGACTGTAACTATTTAATCTTTTGAATAATACAACCTAAACATTAACTGAATTGTTGCTCGCTGTTACTCACTTGATATTTTTTCTTCCGGCAAAGATCTCTGAAGAACGTTTTGAACTCTTGAGCGGTTTTATAGAAAGGAGATTTTTGGTCATAATTTTAGATTTATTAGTTTCGGTGCGCATGATTACCTAACAATACCAACTTTGTTCGCTGTGCGTAAACACATTTTACACTTTTTAACCCGTCCGAATCAAGCAAAACACTTTAACAGTACAAACATACGCACATTACAACCTCTGGAGCGTTGTTTGTTTATTTCCAGTAGTGGAATACCCAACGACGTAAACATAACCGGTGGGCATAATCCCGCTGGCTACTTATTAATGCAAGTCAGCGTTTAATTGTTGCAAACGAACCCAGACGCGAAAACACGAACGAGCCTTTCTGTTAACACACCATTCGTTTGGAAACATAACAGAAACTGAAGAAAGAACACAAGGATAAAGCATAACTGCTGCTAAATTCGTGCCCATGACCTGGCTGGAATTCGGGTCTTCTATGGGGAGCGAGACGCCATTCCTTTGAACCAGAAGTGTTCACTAAATAATGAAGCGATTTTGTTAGAAAACGATGCGAAGATTTTACTGACGCTATGCTTGCGATCCTCGTTAAGACTACAAACATGGCCCAACTACACTTGTTCGTTCCATTTCACAAATTGCAGAGCGTCGGTTTCACTTGACGTAACCCTTTCAGGAGGGAGGGCCGTTTTGAGCTCGGTGCGTGCAACAGAAGCGGCGAAAGCCTCTACGTCCTGGCAAATGATTGGCACACTTGACATTGATTGGCAGGGCTTCCATGACAACCTTCCAACGACGCGATGAAGACCAATAGTAGAGCGAAAACAATATTTTATTTCTTCCCGTACACTCGTGTTGGACTTAAAATAGATACTGTGATTCGGGGCCATTCAGACGATAGCTATTGAATCACCAAGTCTGTATATATTTTTATTTTTATTGTACATTTTTATTTTTTATTTTGTTTTTCCATGGTTTTCACATCCCCTTTAGAGTTATATCCCTCTCGTCGTTTCTTGCGAAATTTATCTGATAGCAGCACTCCAAGAACTAGATCTCCAGAAGTTTTGTCAATGTTTCAACTACCCACCCTCAATTTCTCACCAGAACAAGTGGCCAGTGTATGCGAAACGCTGGAAGAAACCGGAGACATCGAGAGACTGGGACGGTTCCTATGGTCTTTGCCTGTGGCGCCGGGAGCGTGTGAGGCAATCAACAAGCACGAGTCCATTCTGCGAGCTCGCGCTGTGGTTGCCTTTCACGCAGGAAGCTTCAGAGACTTGTATCACATTTTGGAGAACCACAAATTCACCAAAGACTCACACGGAAAACTGCAGGCCATGTGGCTGGAAGCCCACTACCACGAGGCCGAGAAATTACGCGGTCGCCCCTTAGGACCGGTTGATAAATACAGAGTCCGAAAGAAGTTTCCCCTGCCCCGGACAATTTGGGATGGCGAGCAGAAGACCCACTGTTTTAAAGAGCGGACACGCGGCCTGTTAAGGGAATGGTACCTTCGCGACCCATACCCAAACCCCAGCAAGAAAAGGGAGCTTGCACAAGCCACCGGACTTTCTCCCACACAGGTGGGAAACTGGTTCAAAAATCGAAGGCAAAGGGACAGAGCCGCAGCAGCAAAAAACCGGTAAGTTATTTCCCGTCTGGGCATTGTGGCTGAAACAAACACAAAATAACGAAGGAAATATCAATTTATGTTTCACATGTATTCAATGCCGTCTCAAAATAAGACTTAAATCGTCAAGAGGGTAAAAAAATGTTTTTTGTCTGAGACAGCAGAATGAAAATGCACTTGTGCCGTGGCGAATTTCCAACATAAAAAATAAATAAAAACAGAGTAGTGATGTTGAGAGAAATCCAATGCGGTGTAAACTCCATTTAAACGAGATTTAAGTGTTTTTGGTACATTAAGTAAAACGAGAAATACCAAAACTGGCTACTTCTGCCATCTGTAAGAAAATACTGCTCGTTGCCGTTAAGACGAATCTCTATAGACTTTTCCTTCGTTAGGGTATAAGTACACATTTCTGAAAAAATATCAATCATTCAAGCAAAGTAAACTACCTTACAACTGTAATAAAAGATACATAGCTGCCCAATGTAATGTATGGAATTATTTAATTCCAAATATTATTAACATATCAAATATTGTTCTTGAGTGTATTCGATCCAGCCATCGAATAACTTATGAATAACGATGAACTCGGTGGTTCCGCCAAGTAACTGAAGTCTAAGTCACTTATTGAAATGAACTAGTCACAGTTTAGTGTAACCGCCACGAGCAGTTTGTTTGCTTAATTTATAAATGGCCAAAAAAATCGACCGTTTAGGACTAACCCGACCTCGTTTCTGTCGTATCAATACTGAGTTTCGATCTACTTTTGTTTACAGGCAACCTAAATATTCAAAATTTTCCATTAAAATAAATGATGAATCAAACTGTACCAAAACTTCTCATTAGACGTGAACATATATCTGACTATATATGTATATATTTATGTTATTCTTATTTATTTTCCGCGCTGCACTTCAAATTAAGTGGCACGCGTTCGTCTGAACTATTTGTGCGATTGCGTAATGCTAGCAACACAAACTTTACTTCAAGCTGCCCCTTAAACGACAGGATGTGCGACCTTCTTAAGTAAACAAAATGCACCCTACATGAGCGTGTCTTAATAAAGAGAGTGAAAATGTAAGAACATCTATTAAAACATCTATCATCACAGAAGGCATGTATTTAATGATATCATTAAAACACACCGATATCGGAGGAAATTACGCATCAATATCTGCAAAATAATTAATACAAAAGAGTGACAAAGATGATATGTTTTAGTAGGGTATTTTTTTAAATGGTAATATAATTGCAAAGCTGCTAGATAGCATATGTCTGCAAAATATTATTATTGATACATCGACAACAATAATAACGTGGATATATTTTTACGATATATTTAATTTATTTGGGTAACTACAAAACTCTTTCACAATCCCCTTCTCTAGACAACATACAGGCACCTTTATACACTAAGACACAGTCGGGCATAAACTGAACTGGATGAATGGACGGTCATTCGCGTGCATGCTTCGGTGCGCGCATAAAAAATGAAACAAAAGACGCTGAGCTTTGCTAGGGGGATTCACTGCGATTTCTGTTAATTGCGATGCTTTTTCTCCCACGTTTTTTTCTTTCTTTCCAGGCTGCAGCGCCATGGAATAGGACCGAGTGGCCTGCGGTCTCTGTCAGAATCCGAATGTACTGCACAGAGTTTAACAGCGGTCAGTCCGACGACTAGTGTTTCAAGTATGATGGAACGAATCGATACGAGCACCTCCGTTCTTTCTGTTACATCAAGTGACTCGGAATTTGACGTATGATACAAAAATGTTTGCAAGAAACTTTAACCTGAAAAAAATCTTCTACAACTTCGAGGATGAAAGAAAGAGAAACCTGTAAAATTAAGAAAAAAAAAGAAACAGAAAAAAATCTGTATTTTAGAACTGCTTTAATTTGAAACGGCGCAAAACATTTCCCTCCCTGTCATTGGTGCCCAATTTATAAAAATAAAAAAAAAGTTTTAATTTTGAAAATTATTTCCTCAAGTTCTACTTTTTTTTTTTTACCCAGAGCTTGAAGGAAACACGAACCGTCTTTTCCTTTGGATTCCTATTAGTTTTAATTGGTGAAGATTGTGAAAAGGAAGATGATTTATTAATTCCCCGCAATGCTCGGTTCTTCAGAGAATCTTCTGGTTTTTAGCTTTTTACAACGCTCCTTTCACTGAGTCCGTTGGGAAACTGCGTCGTAACGAATGTTATCGATTTTTATTTCAAGATTTTATATGGAAATATGTATAAATATATGTATTATTAAATATACGTTAATGATGCCTCAATCTTTGTAATATAGTCTATGTTTTAAAATATGTTTGTATATTATACTGCATTTCATCGTTATCGCTCTTGTCCCGATTAAATGTCCCTAAAATGTATTGAAAAACAAGTGCTTTAGGGTTTGTCTGTTTTGATACTATTGAAACAGTGTTACCGGTGACTGACATATGCAAAATAAATTCTAATTTTAATCTAATCTAATTAACATACGATTATTAATTCTCGTATCTCTTTTATTATTTGTGGAAGTTTTACTTTCTTTCGTAACAAAATTTAAAATTACAATATTAAACATCAAATGCGGTAATGCCTGTTTTATAATAATTTCCGTATATTTTAAATACTCGAGGAATTTAAATGTGCGACTAAACATTCCCGAAGTGAGATTTCTGTCGGCATATTCCCGGAGAAGTGGGAATAAAAAAGGGGGATTATTTTTACCCAATTTCTCATTGATCCCGAATAAACATACGGGAACTACATCATTGGTGCGGTTCTTGCAACTCGAGCAAAGCAAGGAACCGTCCCCTCAGAACAGCAACACCCTACTGTTCCGCTTAACAACAAAACTAGAGTCAGCCGGGACTAAGTATTTTAACGAGAAGGCAGGAAATGTGAAGCTAATTAAACGACATTACGAACGTAAATCATAAGAATTAAAAGTATTTCGTGAAATAAAATCATGATCATCTAATCCATTCCGTCTAATCTTCTTGTGAGTAGTTCGAAGCTCTATCGTAAAATATCCCTTTCCCTTGCAGACACAGACCGCATCAGTTCGGCCTCCTCAATTATCGCTACTCCTACTACTCCCTGCGCCTCTAAATGTCTCCTAAACCACCTGGTGTGACTCTTCAGCTATAGGAAATTGTTTTTTTTAAAAGGCTATTAAAAATATCTAAATAATCGTCGATTAAGACGCCATATGAAAACAATTTAATTTGACATGTATGACATGAGTATGTAGCCGAATTATCCTATAGCGATCCACTATTACTTAACTACTCAACTACTACTACGACGACTACGACTACTAATAATTATAACAATAATGCATATGTAATGTGTTTGCATGTTGGAATTGGGCAAACTTTTATTTGACGTTACCCTAAACTCTTCGGTGGATTCTAAGAGAGACCGAGACTAAGACAGAATCCATTCACGTTTCGTTAAATACATATTCCTCTATAATCGGTATAAGTTTGATTAAAAACAAAAACAAAATCGCATAGATATACATTTACGCCACATAAAATGTTTTTAATTAATGCAATGTCTTTACTTTGTGCATATAGAAAAGCTGAATCTCTGAACTGGCCAATACTATATTTTGGCGATTTTTGGGGTTCAGTAGACCGTTAATATTCTCTACAGAGTTAGAATGTTTCAAGGTTTTTGATTTGCGTACATTCATTTAAAATGCCTTTTCCAATGACGCGACGAAGTTTTGGTCGTGAGCTTTTTTTGTTCTTTTGCTGCCATCTAGCGGTACTAGGTCGATGGTCAACATACACGCCGACATTAAAAAATACATATTTAAAAATACATACATAAAAATACTTTTTTGGTCTCATAGGGAATTGGAAATTGGCTGGGTCGGTCATTAAAAACCACTCATCAACGTGATCCAACATTGCAACAATCTTAATTAAACTGTGGTAGTAACAAACACTACCCGTTTATTAAACTACCCGTCTGGTTAGACTTCCAAACCTCGACATTCAGGTATTTAATTTGAGTCATTGCCGGGTCTCCAACACCTGATTTGGGAGAAAAGACAGTTTATGTTGAAATATCCCCGTGTCGTGGGTAAATGAAAGGTATAGGTATGTTGTCTTTTTTGCCTCGTGTGTGGTCACTAACACATTTTTCTGGCACCCGCAAGCCATGACTGCTCCGTTAGATTACTTTTGAATTTGAATTCATCTCGATTGTTTATAAACTGTAACATTCTCCCACATCTTCATTATAGATACCAGGAGTCTTGTGTTCCAAAGGCATCAGATTTCCAGTTCTTTAGAGACGTTTAATAAGTTCGCTTTCAGTGTGTTTGATTTTTTTCTCCGTTCGGTTTAGGCAAGGGGGAATATAATGATAAAAAATATTTTTTATAGACCCAAGTAAAAATAGAACCGATCACATGGCCCCTTTAAGCATTTATTCGAAAAACTCGAGCTTTTTTGTAGGCTGAAACAAATATGCTGATTGTTGGTAAAGCTGATCTTCCTGCAGATTTGTATCAGCCAACACAATAAGCTTGGGCTTGTCAAACAAATTCCTAATTCTTAAGACAACAGTTTATGTAACGTCCAAATTTGCATAGCTTGGGCTGGTATGGCTGATGCCTATCCACCTAACGTTATCCAATGCACACAGACTCCGTGGTAAAATAAAGCAATACAACGTTTATTCCCCAGGTTTCCACAGGTTAGTATTTACAGATATTTTACTGGATTTTCGGTAAATTCCACAGAATAAGGAAGATAACGACAGTGCTCCGACTCAGAATGGGCTGGACCCTTTGTCCAGCCTCTCTAAAGGACAAGCCATGATTGATGACATGGTCAATAATTTTGTTGCCCTGAATTTCATTTGAAACCTGAGCTCTATTTTCTCCTCTTGCTGCAGCTCCTCCACCACGCATGCAAACTCCTCTTCCTCAAACTCCTCTTCCTCAGGCTCCTCTTCCTCAAACGCCTCTTCCTCGGGCCCCTCTTCCTCAGGCCCCTCTTCCTCAGGCTCCTCTTCCTCAGACTCCTCTTCCTCAGGCTCCTCTTCCTCAAATGCCTCTTCCTCAAATGCCTCTTCCTCGGGCCCCTCTTCCTCAGGCTCCTCTTCCTCAGGCCCCTCTTCCTCAGACTCCTCTTCCTCAGTCCCCTCTTCCTCAGGCTCCTCTTCCTCAGATTCCTCTTCCTCAGATTCCTCTTCCTCAGACTCCTCTTCCTCAGGCTCCTCTTCCTCAAATGCCTCTTCCTCGGGCCCCTCTTCCTCAGGCTCCTCTTCCTCAGACTCCTCTTCCTCAGACTCCTCTTCCTCAAATGCCTCTTCCTCGGGCCCCTCTTCCTCAGGCCCCTCTTCCTCAGACTCCTCTTCCTCAGGCCCCTCTTCCTCAGGCCCCTCTTCCTCGGGCCCCTCTTCCTCAGACTCCTCTTCCTCAGACTCCTCTTCCTCAGGCCCCTCTTCCTCGGGCCACTCTGCCATGGCCTCTTACTCTCCTTCTGTGCCTTTGGCCTTTTTGATCCATGATTGCAAACAGCAACACAGAGGTGGCATCTTTTATAGATGGATGAGGACTGATTGCTGATTGAAGAGTTGTGCAGTTACATGCAGCAACCCCCGCCCCCCCTCCACCAGGTCGCCTACTCAGATCTAAACCCGGCCTTTTCCTAATAGAAGCCAACTCCTACATTCGTATGTCTGCAACTGGCCAGCTCATTTCTGTGTCAAATTGTTCAGAGTAAACTTCTGCAGAATCTGCAGAGCCCTTTGTATCTCACCATTGAGATTTTCAGTGAAATTAGATTGATTACTTGAAGTGACACCGTCAGGCCTGGGGAGTTGGACAGTCGGTAAAGTCTCCCCAGCACAGACTGAGCCACTCGGGCCTTTCGCCGATTGTGACCGGGGGAGTTTTGCCCAGGCTGGAGTTGTTGTGTAGTAACAATTGAAGAAGTGAGGATTATTTCCTGCCCATGGTGATGTGTTACCCCCATCTTTGTTAATCTGGGGAGGTCCGGATAGAGGGAAAGAATGTAACAAATCAAGCAAGAGGGCCAGAGTCGCTGTCTTTATTAATCCTCAATTAAAAAGCACATTTAATGTCCTATTGCAATTGCCCTCAGCCATATGTATTCTAACTAATACTGACCTAACAACCTAACAAGGGATATCCCTCTATAATTCAACGTTAGTGAAAGTAAGAAAGTGTATAGTTATTAAGCTAATAGTTAATTAAGCAAATAGAAGCACATTGATTTCAAAACTATTCAATTCAAAATTTATTTGCACTAAAAACGTATCCAAGTAATACACTGCAAATTAAATCAAACCTGGGCACCCTTTTTGGTATTGACTGCCAAAGTATTTAAAATCACAATATTTATAAGAGAAAATATGCAAATCTTACTCACTTATAACCGAGATAGAAATACATAGGTGAGAAATATATAAAACAGCTATTTAAAATGTACCATTCTGCAGCTAATCAGGCTACAGCTAACTCAGGCAGGGGTACCACTGAGGGGGACACACCTCTCCTCCAGTTCCACTGAACATTTCCTGCATTCGTGGCGACGAGCCCAGATACATTGACACAACTAACGATTCAACATTTTTGCAACTTTAATAGTATTATATCATTATTACAAACACCTTCACTGGGGTGACATCACCGTTACAGACACCTTCACTGGGCAGATCTGCAGGGCTCCAGGGTTACTGCCATCAGTGTTTACACCAGGAGTGAAAAAAGGAAACAGTCTCTCAGTAAATGTGTCTTTAAAAGTGTAGATGAGTGACATGTCACTGGGGTCACAGAAGGACACCTCCCCCCTGTCATAGTCCAGCTGCACTCTGATCCTCTGGGGTTTCCTCTTCAGTGTGAGGAGAGTTGATGGTGAGGTGCATGCTTCATACTCATCACCCTTCCTCAGTCCCACAACCCAGAATCCATCCTCTGGGCTGCATGTAATACCCCCCTTCCTGTTGATGGACTCTTTAACCACTCCAAGACCCCATGCAGGTTTGTTCCCCACCTCCACCTCCCAGCTGTGAGTTCCTGAGGTAAACCCCTCAGAGCCCAACACACTCACACAGCGATTAAACCTCTCTGGGTTGTCATGAAGCTGCTGTTTAACATCTATATCTCTCACACTGGTCAGATCATCAGACAGAGAGAGCCAGGGGGCTGCAGTGTTGGGGTCCAGAGTCACAGGAGCTGAGGGTCAAAAAGAAAATGTTAAAATATTAAAGATTCAAAAACAAAAATAATGAACAGGGAACTATTAACTACTCTGTATTAATAATTATTCATTCAAATGAAAAGGTTTTCTAAATTTGAAATATTTATGCTGAAATATGATATAATACATGCCAAAAAGGTACTATTCATTTTGTAATGATAAAACCTTTAATCTTGAATAAAGTTTACATTTCAAAGTAAATTTCACAAAAAATAAAATACCAGAACACAAGGAATGTTTCCACTTTATTAGGGACCACTATCACAAATACACACTTTCTCCATGGCCGCAGTGGCACAGTTAAAGACTTCTAGGGCAAATACACCAACTGATTAATCTCAAACTTCCCACACATAGAAAACACCTTTCAGAGAAACCAATAGACTGCTGCATTCTTGCTTAAATCTAAAACTGTGGCTATTTGAC
>JAOYSI010028007.1:2899-15810 GCA_025775065.1 Hiodon alosoides
GTAGGCCTAGAAAGTATCGGCGGTTGTGTGGTCGGTGAGAACGTGTAGGCCTAGAAAGTATCGGCGGTTGTGTGGTCGGTGAGAATGGTGAAGTGGGCTGATATCCACCCTTCGGTACTGGCCTGTTTTTTATGGACGTGAAGTGGAGGGTGGGGTTTGGGTGGGGCTTCTCCTGCTGTTTGTGAGTGTAGCGTTTGTGGGCTGAGGTTAGGGAGCCGCCTGCCTTGTGCGTCTGCAATAATAAGTGTTTTCATAGGGGACAGTGACAGAAAAGACCCTTGAACCAGATGCCTTTCTGCTGACCTTTAGCTTCAAAGTGATCATGATCTGTTGCTTTAAAAAATAAAATAAAAATAGGTTTTTAATTGTACAAAAGATTTGTTGGGAGAGAGGGGAAAAATGGTCATCACATCAACCTCTCTGTGTGGGGAGAGGAAAGCGAGATCCTCACGTCAACCTCTCTGTGTGGGGAGAGGAAAGCGAGATCCTCACATCAACCTCTCTGTGTGGGGAGAGGAAAGCGAGATCCTCACATCAACCTCTCTGTGTGGGGAGAGGAAAGCGAGATCCTCTCTGTGTGGGGAGAGGAAAGCGAGATCCTCTCTGTGTGGGGAGAGGAAAGCGAGATCCTCACATCGACCTCTGTGTGGGGAGAGGAAAGCGAGATCCTCACATCGACCTCTCTGTGTGGGGAGAGGAAAGCGAGATCCTACACATCAACCTCTCTGTGTGGGGAGAGGAAAGCGAGATCCTCTCTGTGTGGGGAGAGGAAAGCGAGATCCTCACGTCAGCCTCTCTCAAACTTGGGTTGAATAATTAACTCGTTTTTTTGGGAGACAAGGTCATTCCCAGTGAACTGCGTACTCTTTGTTTGAGCCTGTTTTTTAAAGTTGATGAGAGGCGCAACTGAAAACTGAAAATACTGTATAAACACTGCATGGGGATTTATAGATTCAGTTTTACATTGTGAAGGGTGCCAGTTGGAACAGTAGGCAGTCTGTCTAGGGCATCCACTGTACTCTATCTCTGTGCTTTGCATGGAAACGGATTTTTAAAAAATGAAACGTGCAAGTCTGTCTTGTGACTGGATCGCGTTTTGCCACTGAATGGAAGGAGGGGGGTCTGCTGGTTTCCCCTGGGGGAAATGCGTCTCCACAAGGCTAACCATTGTGCCTAAGTGATGAATAGCGGGACTCCTCCATGATTCGAACCTGCGCATCTCTTGGTCAACCACCACGCTTTGAACATGTTTTGCGAATGGTTCCTGTGGCAGCGATAGGCAGGTCCTCCCCATCTGCTGTGAAAGCTGCTTGTAGCAATGGGGGAGGGATGGGCTTTCATACCACTCATTTGTCCTCAGATACGCCTTGTAGAGCAGACGCTGTCAAGCCTGTCCCTGTTAATAACCCAACCCCCCCCCCTCCTCGCGACACGCTCCGTACCTTAGCCTCTGCCCCCCTCCCCCAAAATCAATTAAATTTTTCCTCAGATTAAAGCGCTGGAATGGTGGTATGGATCTACATGTCTAAAATGGTGGGTGTTTTTTTTTTTAATGTTGTCTAAACCCTGAGAAGTGCCGTTTCTTGGCCAAACACAGGAAGCCAGATGGCGAGCCAAGGCCTTAACACCGTGGGGGGTAATTCCCTTCCTTTTGCTGCATCTCCACTCCGCCTCAAGGACATTACATACCCCCTCGCCTGCTCAGGTCCTCGCATTAACTAGTATTCAATGATCAGCCTGTGAAAACAAATTTCCCCACTTAATCCGCCTGCATTGGTTGTAAGTACAGTTTCATTTATGCTCAGATCATACCCCTGTGCGGTAGTCTGGAGATAATCCCGGTGAATGGCTGGGAGGTGCCATCTGCCTCCTGGCCCTTTGCTCTTTAATGTTGGGTGTGCCCACCTCTGTCTCGGGGGTCACCCCAGGGCAGGGACCCGCAGGGTTTCCTAACAGTGGTGGGACGTCTGGTGCTGTGTGAGTTTACTCAGCCATGGGGGGCTGTGGTGGGACCCGCGTGGTGGTGGTGGTGGTGGTGGTGCTGGTGGAGGACCGGGCCCTGTGTGGTGATGGTGGTGCTGGTGGAGGACCGGGCCCTGTGTGGTGCTGGTGGAGGACTGGGCCCTGCGTGCTGGTGCTGGTGCTGGTGCTGGTGCTGGTGCTGGTGCTGGTGCTGGTGGAGGACCGGGCCCTGCGTGCTGGTGCTGGTGCTGGTGCTGGTGCTGGTGGAGGACCGGGCCCTGCGTGCTGGTGGTGCTGGTGGTGCTGGAGGACCGGGCCTGTGCCTCCATCCTCCATCCTCCATCCTGGCCATTATCCACCACCGACCAAAAGGGCCTGGGATGCACTCGTGGGGCTGGCAGGAGTGCCTGGAGGGTTGACCTCATTCTTCCAAAACAACCGGCATCCCATACAGACTTTTCAGAGGGATGTTTTATTTCCATGGGGGAACGGTCTGTGTTGTGTCAGTGCAGTGAGGATTAGTTCAGCCTCTGTCTGGGGAAGGGAAGGCCTGTGTTGAGCTGGTTTTATGCGTTTGAAGAGTTCTTGACATGCGTTTGATGCGAGAGCCAATATTCTTACACTGGGCAACGCGCTCTCTGGGCGGGACCCCCGACTGGGCCCTGAGTCAGTTCAACCTCCAGAGAAAAGTCTCCCGGTATTTATAGATGGTTAACCCTTTGTCTCCCAAATGGCTTCTGTTGACCCAGTTTTTACTGGAGGGCCACGGTGCGCGTGCGCGTGCGTGTGCTGGCGGTTTATAATGGCTGTTAAATGTGTTTAGGACTACCCTCTCTCTGAGCTACCATGGGATTTTGAGCAGTCTCGCTTGGATCTTATGTTGTTCTAATCGATTTAATGTCTCATTCGACTGTGCCCTGGAATGATGCCCCCTGGGTGCATGTGCCAAACTTTTCTGTACCTCTTTCGGTTTTGGTTTTGAATTAAACCTCCAGGGCGAGATATGTGGGTGAGCAGAGAGGTGGGGTGACTCCTGGAACAAGGCAGTGGCGTTGGAACTGGGGTCTGTTCTCTCCACGTCCAGAGTGGGGGCCCTGGGTGTGGGATGGGCTCCTGTAAAAAAAAACGCCAAGCGCACCTCTCTGTGCTCTAGACCTGGTAAAAGTGCTGCAAAGGGGGATATAAAAAACGGTGGAGTACATCATAATCCAGCGGGTTTTGGGTTACGGACACGCACCACGCAACAGAGGCCAGCGGGTTTTGGGTTACAGACACGCATTACGCGACAGAGGCCGGCAGGGTATGGGTACACACACACACACCACGCGACAGAGGCCGGCGGGGTTTGGGTTAGGGACACACCACATGGCAGAGGCTGGCGGGGTTTGGGTTAGGGACACACACCACATGGCAGAATCGTGCAGGGTATGGGTACAGACACGCACCATATGGCAGAATCGTGCAAGGTATGGGTACAGACACGCACCACATGGCAGAATCGTGCAAGGTATGGGTACAGACACGCACCACGCGACAGGCCAGCTCTGAATCTGATGATGATGATGATGATGATGATGAAGACCAAAACCAGCTCTTTGGCCACACACGGCGGCTCCAGTGAATAGAAGGGTTTCTTTTTTGCGTTCCGCTCTACACATGCAAACAAAGTCCCGCCCCTCCCTAAGCCTTTCCTGATTTTCTTTCCATTTAGTAACTGACTTGATAATAAAATGATTTTGCGTTACACTGCACACTAGCATTTCCGAAGTGGGTGTGGATTTGACATTGCGTATGCAAGCACATGGGGTCAGGCGATTTCTGCTCAAACTGTTTCTATGGAAACTGACGAGGCTGCCCCCCCCCCCAACCCAAACCAGCTTTGCTCCCTCTATCTACGTCCCAGATAATTGGCTGGCAGGATGACAGTGTTTGTACGTAGCAGTATCGCTGCAGTAAAGACTGCTTCTGTTCTGATTAATTCCCCCTACATCATTAATGTCCTTGTCTAAATGTATTTTTCCCCGTCATTTTAAATAAACAGTTATCTTCTCTTTCTAAGGCTGAGCTTGGTTGAATGTCTTTTGAACTTGGCTCTCTAGCGCGTGCGATGGAGTCTAATCATTGCCACATGTCTTAAGTGACTTGCCGCTGAGGCACCCTGACCTGCGTCACTCACTCAGTAGTCCTGGCATTTATTTATGTACGCGTGTGTATGTTTCACCTCTTACGAGAGATCCTGGTTTCTGTACGGGAGAGTATGTTGTTTTCCTACGTCTCTCCCTCCTGCAGACCTGTGGATAGTTGCATGGTAGAACCCAAGATGGGGTGGGCGTGTCTCTGGTTAATACGAAGACGGCCTGCGTGAGCCGTGAACGGCAGATCGTGTCGAGGGGGCAGAGCAGGACGGGAAACGGCTCCGAGTTGGCCTAAGGCCCGGGAGATCCTGCCAGAACCCCATCGCTGTTCCCAGCTCGAGTTCCTCTTTTGATACGCTTTTGTTTTTTTTTTCAAAAACTTTCTGGGGCACAGGGACACAAAAGTCTTTTTGTGACCGCTTCCCGTCCCCTGCCCCTCATCGCAGAGCTTTACTCGGGACGGCCTGCAGAGAAGGAATCAATCGAGGCCCGTCGCGCCAGCTGTGGTTATGCAACCGAGAGCCCTTCGGCACGAGTTCCCGCGGGCACAGGCCGTGTGAACCGGCTGGTTAGGGTACCGGCCTGCTCTGGTGCTCGGGGGCACAGACGGTGAGCGTCTGCTGCAGTCCGTCTGGTGCCTCACACATACAGCGGTCACCTCTGTTGGGTCGGGTTGGGCCGGGCCGGGCCGCTCAAGTAGGCCAGCCTAGCGTACAGCGGTCACCTCTGCTGGCCGGTTGGGTTGGGTTGGGTTGGGCCTGGCTGGGCCGCTCGAGTAGGCCAGCCTAGCGTACAGCGGTCACCTCTGCTGGCTGGTTGGGTTGGGCCGGGCCGGGCCGAGCCGCTCGAGTAGGCCAGCCTAGCGTTCAGCGGTCCCCTCGGTCAGCCGGTTGGGTCAAAGTGGATATTTACAGCTACAGGTTTTTCTTTGCCGTTTGATGCTGTCGAAGCGTGGGAATTTTCCCAGTGCTTACACAAGCTTAAAACTTGCAGGACATTTCCGATCCATTTGGTTATCTGTGGGGGGGTGGATGGTTATGAGTAATGATCAAGCCATGCTCTTTCCTGCACACAGACACACACACACACACACAGCCACTGAACCGCTCTCTCTCACATACACACACACACAGCCACTGAACCACTCTCTCTCACATACACACACACACAGCCACTGAACCGTTCTCTCTCTCACACACACACACACACACACACCAACACACACACACACAGCCACTGAACCGCTCTCTCTCTCACACACACACAGCCACTGAACCGCTCTCTCTCTCACACACACACACACACACACACACACACACACACAGCCACTGAACCGCTCTCTCTCACACACACATACACACACACACACACACACACACACAGCCACTAAACCACTCTCTCTCACACACACACTCACGTATGCGCACTCACACACACACACTCACGTATGCGCACTCTCACACACACACTCATACTCAGGAACACTCACGATCACTCTCACCCTTCTTGTGCATCCTTCTGGAACAGCTCTAATCGTAATCCCCAGTTTAGGATGTCAGCTGACCTCCAGGAAGAAGCCGTATCAGGGCTACTCGTTACCTCAGATTAAAGTCATGTGATGTCATATTCACAAAGATGTAAAACTCACCTCTAGTAGAAGAAAGTTCAGAAAAGGCTTAAAATTCTTAATTATGCTTTCCAGAAGCCCTCACCCAGGGCGATTTGTTACTCCTTTATACAGCTGGGTATTTATCAAAGATATTTTTGTCGAGTTCCTCTATTGTGGGTGCAACAGCCATTTCCTGCTGGAATCTGTATGCAGTTCCTAAACCACATTTCAAACCGTTTGGCCTCTGTTGGTCTGTCTGACTCGCACGCAGACTTGCAAAGAAACAGGAATGTAAAATGTCCGCTAAATTTCTTTTTCATCACGGCAGCCAGTTTTTTTTTTTTTGGGTCAATCTTGGTTGGTTGCTCTGCCTTGCATACGTCAGCCCTGTGGAACATCCCTTTTGAGCGAAATTGGATTTACCACGCAGCAGGTCAAGTTATTTAAATAATTGTGTGGTACTGGCTGCGTTTGAATGTTAAACGATCAGACCCCAATACACATGCCTCCAGCCACCTGACATGGGTAGGGCCCCCATCTCCAACGGTCAGAAGGGCCTGGAGAGAGACCTGGGAATCTGAGCTGGGCTGTCTCTCTCCCCTTTCAGCAGCAGTCGAATGGACACATTGTTCCCAGCTTTGCATAATGTGCCATATTTGGGTCCTGGGTCCTACCAGCCAAACCGTCACCTGTGGTTCGTAACGGCAGCCGTAGAACCACGGCGTTCGTTGTTCTCCGTTCGCGGTCGCTGTGACGACCGAATTCTAGCCAGCAGCAGACGGCCCCTTTCGCCCGTCACTGTGGGTTTCCCAGGAACCTCTCCGGTTTCGGATCGGTGTGGTCTCGGTGCGCGCTATACAGATAACACTGGATGAGTCTCCCGGAGTCCTGTACCGTTCGAGTTGTGGTAAACATCTGCCGAATGTTAGCCGCTCCTTACCGCCAAGATGCGTAGCGTTGAAATGACGTCACGTTCTTTTCAATCCTGAAGAACTGAAAGTTCAGTTTGTTCTGATATTTGAGCAGTTTTTTTTTTAGTATAGTAGGCCCCGATCAAGGAGCGTTTTGTTACCTACGGCAACCAACCAGCTGGTCCTCCCGTCTCTCTCTCGGTGCTTGGTCCAATGCTTCTTCGTTGTCTGTATTTAGTTGTGTTTCCTGGTTAGAGTGAGAGCGTGGCTTCTCTTGTTGTTGGGTACAGAAAGACTTCTCCTCTCCACGTTTCTGGCTGGGGCGCCGGAGGCCGGGCACGTCACCATCGATGTCATGGCTGGAATTTTGTGTCCCGCGTCCCGTGTTTACCAAGGCCCGAACACAAAATGATCCCCATGGCTTTGATTTGGGTTCTTTAAGAGATGGCTCCTGTCAAGTTTAGAAACCCGGGAACGTCGATTGTCGCACAACTCCTTCGACACCGGCAGCCTGGTTTGTGCGTCGCAAAAAACACATTTTTAAAAACCACGTTGATCATGTTGAAAACTCGCACGATCACGGCCTCGCTCACGCACTGGGTCGATTTAAAAACATATTTATTTATCTTTTATTCTGTGGGGGAAACCTGCTGCACGTGTGCTGAGCGTTGCTTGGCAACCATTTAATTGTTGCTGTGGGTGAGGGAGGGTTTAATTTCCCCATGCAACCTCGGCATCAGTGACAAAGCCCTGCTTGGCCAAGTCATTGATTAAATGATTTCTGTTTCTATGACGTGGGCTACAGATGATTTTGTGTGGCGTGTATAACGAGCCGTTATCGCTGACGCAGCGTTTGCGTGTGTCGCTCCTGTCTTGAATTCCCAACGATCACGGGACGCTGTCGTTTGTCCTGTCCCCAGCGACGTGCGCAGGCTGGTCCTGGAGACCGGTTGAACCGGCTTTGCAGACTTTTTCTTTATTCAAGCTAAACTGCTGTGGTGCGTTTCTCCGGGCAACTGCTGTCCCCAGGAGAAGATTAGCTTGAGGAGCAAAGGTCATGTGAACTGAACTCCACTTCCTCCGGAGTAGTGCTCACAGACTCACACAAACACAGGCGTGGAGGCAGCGACCCGCACGGGCACAGGCGTGGAGGCAGCGACCCGCAGAAACGCTCATGCGCACACGCACACAAATATTACACGCGTGCACAGGCATAGACACACATGTACACTCCCTAAACCACATTGAATGGGAACCCGTGTGTGTGTGTGTGTGTGTGTGTGTGTGTGTGTGTGTGTGTGTGTGCACGCTAATCCAAAGTCGATGGCGCTATTTCATACAGATAACGGCTGAGGAGATTTAGTGATCCCCGGTGGGAAGGAAGGACCGTAATGGTCATCGGCAGCGGTCTGGGGAGAGCCCGCGGGGGGCTGGCGTTTCAGAACAGCTGAAAGGGAAGCGCAGAGAAAAGGAAAGTGCCGGCGTAAGCTGGTTGGCACGTTTCCGTGGCGATGCCGAGGGCCCCCCCCCGACAGCAACCCTTCTACCCAACCCCCTCCCCCGTGGTGACCGTCTCGCACGCTGGCTTTCTGTGAGGAGCCTTGTGAGAGAACGTGAGGTGGCTGCCTGCTGTTCGCTCTGGGCCCACCCAGACCAGCTCTAGTCCCTGTTCAGATAGCTGGGAGCACGCCCTGGGCATCATATGGCCTTTTCAATCAGCAAATCTAGTTCAACCCTGCACTGCTCTGCAAATAGATCTGTTTCTTTTGATTTAAGCAAATTGTGGTCTGATTTTACTGCAACCCTTTACCGTGGTTGCTTATAATCACTGTGCTAAAATCATGATGGGGAGAAATCATTTACAGAGCTGGGCGGTTTTCCAATTAAAAGAACAGTCCTCTGAAGATACGGCCTTTGCCAAATCAATATCTTCCCTGCTGTCCGGTTGGGGGTGGTGGACGACATTAAACACGCGCGCGGGCAGAGGGTAGCGCATTTTTACGCCATATTGATGGGGAGCGTTTTTAGAAGAGCTGCTTTACATAGGGGTTTGGGGATGGGAAAGTGCCTCGTCAGGTGTGGGCCGATCCTCCTCTGGGTCCTAAAGTCCTTCCGTCACAGTAGTGCGATCAGGTCCAGGAATGGGGCACGGTTTAAGAATGCGTCCCCTGACCGCTTTGATGGTTGGGACAACCCTGGTCATTGTCTCTTTATTTCAGCACTGTTGCTTTTTAGTATCGTCTCGAGGATTTTGCTAGGCCAGAGAAGGTGTAGTTTTCCCAGAATGCCAGTGTGTTTGTACTTTGGGTTTGTGGGAATATACCAGGCCCTTAATTTACTTTTACGTAAGATAGCTGGGATTTGAAAACAACCCTTCTCTTAGTTTTCCTTCTACATCTTCCCATTCCAATACCGAAAACACAATCCGGCGTCTCAGTGGGGTGCCGTTGAATTGGACTTCTTACTGAAACAGGAGGTGGGCAAGGCTTGAGCGTCAGGGTGTAGAAGATTTTAAATTTAAATTTTTTAATTTAATTTAAAGTTTAATAAGATGCCCAGTATTTATTCCTTCCGTATCGCAGCAGCTAACTGTACTGTCTAAAGAGGGCCCCGAAGCAGGAACAAGGGCGAGGGTTCCTGGCTTCCTGTCCGCGGAGGTCCTGATCCTCCAACGGTCTTTGATGTCCGCCTCTGTTTGTCTGAGGGAATTTCAGACCGTACGCCTCAGATCCACGCCCTGCTCGACGGTGCTTGATTTGCAGGCAGTAAACCAATACAGAAATGTTTGTGCTGCTGTTACATGAAGGCAGCGCTAATTTGACTTGAAGGTCCTTTTTTTGGGGGGGGGGTATCCTCTCTTTGTCCTTTATTTATTTAGCAAACCCTATCCAGGTTTGGCACTGTCAGATTTCTGGCACGGGCATCCCATCTCCTCAGTTTAAAAAAGGAATTTCCTCCATAACATTTAGTTCCCCCCAGATAGGAAGTCGCACAACATCAGATTTGTTTTTTTTTTTGTTCCCTTGCAGGACAGTGCAAACTTTAAACGCCGTGGGACACAACATTTTTATCGCGGTTCATTTCTATAAATATAAAAGACGAGCAGAGATTCTTTTCGCCAGTGACTACTGTAGGCTAGTCTTATCTGTGGCTATTCCTTTGCCTTAAATTCCCAAGATTCCTCGCTGTGGTTCACAAAGACTTTTCATTCCCTTTCATTAGGGGAACTATAAACGCAACATGAGAGAAGTGCGTCATGATGCTTGGAAAACCCACGGATGGGAGCGTATGCCTTAAATGGTGTTTTATTGTGTTAGCGTTACTGCTAGTGCTGAACGGTTGCCGCTCGCTTGTTTTTTCGCGGTGCGGTTCATGAATGAGAGCCTTGTGTTGCGTTCGAGTAAATTCTGCCACCCCGATGCGCGGTGAACGCGCCGAGAGGGGCTCCCACCCCGACTCTGAACATCTGTTTCGGATGAACAGCAGGGAACCGGCTACTGTAACCAGTCTGATGTCTTTTCTGGTGTGTGTGTGTGTGTGTGTGTGTGTTTTCTGCCCACCCCACATTCTCACTCTCCCGCCCAGTTATTTATTTCAGCTGCGTATCAGACTTCATCCTGGTCGACCTACATGGCTCGAATGTTTAAATTGTACATCTGAGTCTAAATGTCTCCGGTAGAGGCTAAGTACCACCTCACCCCCATAATGAATAGTAAGGTACAATGCCCTTCCTGCTATGATTCAAACTGGCATCCTACTGGCTACAGGGATAGTTATTTTACCGGTTCAACGCAAGGACAACGGACCAGCCTCACCACAAGGGGGCGCTTTGTTTAGCATCAGTGGCCTCTTGTTAAGATTGCAGGGTTATTGGATGCAAATTTAGATTTTACTGTCAGCCGAGCAATGGCCGGAAATTTTGTCCAACTTGGTGTCCTGCAACTGTCTGTGCCTTTGGTTCGACCACAACTGAAGTGTTTTGAAATGGAGGAATCTGTGCGCATGTGGCTAATAGCATTTCACAAGCAGCGGAATGCTAAAGCGGCTGACCCACAACGCGATGATAAAGCCCCATCAGCGTTGAAGGACACGTTTTGGTAGAAGCAGGAGATGAGGACTTTTGTTTTCTCACTTTCAGAATTCACACCAGTATGATTTTTCACATGTGCGCTCCCACCGTGGGACACGCTGAACTCTTTTCTGCAGACTTTACTGAAAGCTTTCCTGTTGCTGTCGTATGAAGCACGGCTCCACGGGTCAGCTCCGTCTTTTACTATCGTTGACAAGCTAAAGGGAAAAGCTGATCCGGGATCTGCACTTTGAGACATCTTCTCACCATCGCCTTGCAAACTAAACACTGCGTTTACCTGTCACTGAGATCAGTTCACTCATCCCAGCAGCTCTCCCATCCTGACCTTATTGTTTCTCCTTCTACGCAGCAACGGGCCCAGGGAAAGGTTCTGTTTGGCCTGGTGTGTGCCCATCTCAACCTGATCGAGGGTGACTACTTTGGCCTGGAGTTCCAGAACCAACGCAAGATGACGGTGAGCGAGTTGGGGGAGCGAGGCGGGGTGGGCGTTAGACACATTGCAGGCAAGGGGCGTGCAAATGAAGAAATCGCCCAGTTATTTTCCACATGGCGATACAGTTATCTGAGGCTCTTTGGCCAGCAGAACCTGAGGATGTGCCACGCTGTCTATTAGCTTAAGCTTGAGTGGAGCGCCAAACAGTTTTAAGATGGAGGGATTATAGCAGAATAGGTTCTCTGGGCTCAATGGTTGGGGCACGTGCCTTTTTCCCATCATGCCTCTCCCAGCGTGGCTGCGGGCCGTGAACCGAACCCCGGCGCTGAAGCTGCGGCCCTCTCTGAAATGGGGCGTTCGAGGACGTGCTCCGATGTCCTGACTCTCCCTTCTTATCCGCAGGTCTGGCTGGATTTGGTGAAACCCATCTTCAAGCAAATCGCACGTAAGTGCCCCCGATGGAGCCCGTCTCACTGCGACCGTCGTTCAAGGGCCGATAATCGGCCACAAATTGTTTAATCATAAGCATGTCTGGGTTGGGTTGGGTTGGGTGGGGGGGGGGGGGTGATAATATTCCGTTTTTTTGCTAGTCAGAAAAAGTAAATAATTTTCTCTAAATGAATTTGCTTTAAATTGTACTATGGAAGGCAGATATTGGTCGACTGGGCAGGACTTTCTATGCTGATATAGTTGGCAGTGGTAACACAGACCGGGTGTCAGGTTTTGGCCTTGTGGAGTTATTTCAGTTTGAAACAGCTGTCTTAAACCCCAAACAACCATTTGTTTTTGTGTCATTGAGTGCTATCTGCGTGAATAAATTAAACATTTTGAGAACTTGGGTTGAGCACCCAGATAACACTGCTCTCTGGTCAGTTTATACAGGAGCATAGTTTATACAAAGCCAACATACCCAGTTGGATTGTCATTGTCAGTGTGAAACCTCCTGAACTAGACGGCGATTGTCTACTGAGACTGATGTGATATCTAGTTTTTCTATATCGAGTATACCGTTGTATATTTGGAAATTAAAATGGATTAAATCAGTCGTTTTAAATGCTTCTAATAATGTCTCACAGTTAATATATGAAACTGGTGCGTAATCAGCATGGAAAACTGCCTGAGCTCACTTCTAACGAACTCAGACCAGTATGTTCCAACTCTGGGAGTATGCAGAGCCAGTTCTTCCAGAGAACTGAAACGTTGGGGTGGTCATTTAGGAAAAGTGGTGTATAAACAATTTTCAGATTTTAGACGCGATCAAATTAGTTATTTTTAGTAATGGAGCGTTTATTTAACATAAACGGATGCTTGAGTTTGCACCAAAAGCAACACAAATCAAATGAAAAGTTCAATTAAAAGCCACTCGTGAGACGGGGTGTTTTATAAAAGCTTAAACAAAGAGCCCCTGTGATTGGGCCATTAAAGATGATGAAGAGACCATTTGGTTGTGTCTTTTGCAGGCCCCAAGAACACAATCCTGCGGTTTGTGGTGAAGTTTTTCCCCCCAGATCCTGCCCAGCTGCTGGAGGAGCTGACCAGGTGAGTCAAGACCACGACAGGACGGTCCATTACTCATGGCTCTCAGGATTGTTTTAAGCACATTATTTTAAAAATGTACGTCACCGCCCCCCCGACACTGGGCTCTGGGCGCTAGCCTGTTTGGGCCGTGTTCCTCTCCCCCTGGTGGGCTTTGCTCTGGCCTTGTTTGGGCCGTGTTCCTCTCCCCCAGGTGGGCTGTGGTCTGGCCTTGTTTGGGCCGTGTTCCTCTCCC
>JAOYSI010028018.1:0-32096 GCA_025775065.1 Hiodon alosoides
ATGGTTTCCGTTTTCGAAACCACCAAGTTGGTCCGTTTGTTCCCAAATAAACCCCCCCCCCCCCCCCCCCCCCCTTTCAAAGATTCTCTGACTTTCATGCACACAGAATTGGTACGTGACCACTCACTTTAAATAGCTTAGTCTGAAGACGTGAGGCTGTTGCTGGCAGTACAGCCACTTCATGGAATGGAGGGGTGAACCTGACGTGGCTGCTCTATGCTAGTGCTAGTGCCACCCTGCAAAATAATTATTTTGCACACGTAAAGTAGGGCTAAAATTCCTGAAATTTGAATCAGTGTTTCAACTAAACTCGCATGATTTTTCTAGGTACCAAAGATCTTAAACTGAAGGCATACCAACCTGGAAGCATCAAAGTTGCGATTGGACGCACAGTCAGTTTATACTGTGTATATAACTACACTAGGGAGATGGGTGTGGGGTTTTTCTACACACAACCGGGGGAGAAGAAAATAACCCAGAATGGCAACCCACCAAGTATCAAGTGCAGCCCAGTTGTGTCAGAAGGAAAACTATTTTCATGTGAAGTTTTCTTAAACATCACTGACATAAAACCTGAGAATGAGGATGTGTACTACTGTAAAGTGATAATACCTGGACCTGACGGAACAGCTGTTTTTAGTGGCAATGGGACAAGCGTTACTGTACATGGTAAGGAACTATCTATGTAACCTGAAAAGTTATTTTGGAATTTTCAACTATACAGCTATATATATAGATATACAAACAAAAAAAAATCTAAAAATAATACAACCTCCTCTGTTCCAGCTGAACCATCCTCTATAGAAATACACCCACCCACCACCCTGGTGTCCGGACAGGAGAACACCCTGCACTGTAAAGCCTCTGGGTTCTACCCGGAGAGCATTTCAGTAATCTGGCTCTGCAGAGGCGTCCCACTGCTGCCCAACAGCACCATCAATAATATCAGCAGGAGCAGTGATGGCACATTCTCTCTGCACAGCCAGCACAGGTTTAGTCCCTCTGCAGCAGACCACAATGCAGACTGTGGCTGTCAACTCTCTCACCCAGACTGGCCTAACAAGGGGAATACCAGCATCAGAATCAGTGTTGGCTGTGAGTGTTCTGCTAATTATAGGAATACACAAGGGGAACTGTGTTCTTATTTCAAGAGGGTTTTTCATAGCTTTGATTTTAATCAAACCGACAGATAAGTAAAAAGAAATGACAGACTTCTCTGTTTGATTGTATCTGATCTTTTGTCATCAGCTGCACAGCTAGTATCTGCTTTCACTAAGATGTATTCAGACTCAAATGGCTTTTGTTATTGCAGTCCACGATTAGACCCTGCAATATCCAACGCTTATTTTGGAACAAGTTTATGTTGTGACGATCAACCTCTTTGTGTTACTTTTACAGATGGGCCCAGCTCTGTGAATGTGACCTCCTCCTCAATTTCTGTGTCTAATGGATCTGTGAGTGTGGCAGTAGGGTCCCCACTGACTGTTACCTGTGTCAGTGATGGGAACCCCACACCTGAGACACTGTGGTTTAGGGGGAACATATCTGCGCTGCACAGTGGAGACACTCTCCACATCCCCAGAATGCAGAAGGAAAATCAGGGACTTTACTGGTGTGTGGCGAGGAACCGACATGGGGAGAGAAATATCAGCATTTATCTACAAGTGTCTGAGAGTGAATATACCGGTAAGTGTTTTAAAACTGACTTATTCACTACTGGCTCTAAACCCAGGAATTTTAGAATTCCAGACAAAAGTAAATCATGATTCTGGATAGCATATAAAATCCGTCAAACGGGCCTGAAAATGAATAATTAAAAAAAACTCAACCTCAATATTGTGATTGGATTATAATCACACAAAAAACGAATTTATTGCAGTATGAAAACTCATTTTTTGATTACTGCGGTCGATTAGGTGACTTAGTGGCTTATTTGCATGCATCTGGATCGTGGTTTTGTTTTTCTTAATTTCTTTTCAACTTTGAAGTCGACCATAAAAACAAATAAAAAGGCCTTGGGAGAGGCTTAAGGTGTAGGATATCTCTCGCATTCTTTAAATTTTCTACCACTCCCTTGTCCACACCCATATGTGACAGGAATTTTTAAGAAGGCGAAAACGGCTTGATTTGTTCCCACGTCAATTTTTTTTTATATCTATGCCGGGAAGTTTTGGAATTTTAGCAGTGTTTAAAAGGTCTAAGATGTAACTCTGAGATATCAGTTTAATTGAAGAAAGTGAGTGGGCATGAGAAATCCTCTCATCTTCTGACAGCTGGCTGTACAGAGGTGCAGCGCAAGCACACCCTTCCTTACGTTCGGCATTTTAGCTGGCAAAATCTGTCTCACACATGACCTAAATCCTTTTAATATTGATGAGCCCAGGAAAATATACCAAGTACCAATCAAACTGAGCAATGTAGTGGAATTCCCCAAATTTCAAAGTGTCCTTGTGGCTTTTTCGATTGAACATAGAGACAGTCGAATATGGGGTGCCAAATGTATGTTACAATTTTTCAATTAACGAATAACCCAAACTTATTTTACACTCACTAGTAACGATATTATCCTTAAATCATATTATCCATTATTTAGTAATCTTACCCATTAAAAAACATAATATCTGTAATGTAAAAATATAGTAATTTAACTGGCCAGTTTATTAGATACCCCCATCTAGTACAGGGTTGGACCCCCTTTGTCTCCAGAACAGCCAGGATTCTTCGGGCTATGGATTCTACAGTATGTCGGAAAACATTTCTCCCAGATGTAGGTCCACGCTGATGCCACGGTTTCTCTGAGTTGCAGCAGATCGGAATGCAGTACATTCATGCTATGATTAGCCCGTCCCATCTCTATCGGGTCGAGGTGTGGGGGACCACACGGCCACTCGAACAGAACTCGCTGTAATGTTCCTGGAACCGTTCTGAGACAAAACGTGCTTTGTGACATGGCTTTGTGACTATGCTGCTGGACGTGTCCAGGTGACGAAGGGTAAATTACAGCCACGAAGGGATGCGTTGCTTAATTGAGGAACTTCTGCAAGGAAAACATTAGCCACACCATTACGCCACAGTCAGCAGCCTGAAGCATTGACAATTGACAGGATGTTTTGTCTTTCACACCATTCTAAACCCTAGACACTGTCGTGCATGACAAGAAGTGCGGCCGTTTTTGAGATACCGGAACTGGTGCACCTGGCAACGACGATCATACGATGACCATACGACGATCATACAATGATCATACATTACATCATGGTTTTCCTATTCGAATATTAAACCGAACAGCAATTGAATGCCTGTCTGTCTGCTTTATTGCCATAGTCAGCTGTCTCAGCTGACTCACTGTCTGTAGAAGCGAACCATTTAGTGAATAGGGTGGTGTACCTAATAAACTGAATGTAAATGATTTATTGATATATTGAGTGAAAATGATATATTTAATCCATACCCTAAATGTAGACTTGTAAATTATATATTTAATTTATACCCTAAATCTGAGTTTCTCACGGAAATTAAAAATTCATATCTCTTTCATGGCACCCAAAACATTTAATATATCATCACATTTTCAAATATTCCCTGGGGGAAATGGGTGTGTAACAGAAATTACTAATAAAACTTGTACTGAAATAAGTTTATATTATTAGTAAGTTTATATTATCATACATAATATATATTTACTCACTCAGTCTTAATCTTTTACATGTATGGTGTTGCTGCTTGAATCTGATCACAGGATGAATGCATTAGCTACCATGTTACGATTTATATTTCTTACCATGTGTTTTTGTCCATGTAGTTGCACTGTCAACCTGTCCATAGTGATAATTTAAATGATCACCTAACTTAGCCAGTAGATTGGTAAAGGCTAGAGGCTTTAGAACCTTCCAAAAACTACTGTTGGTGAGGTTTATGTATAAAAAGTGAACAGGGTGGTAATATATCAGGCAGTATTGGTGAGGTTTATGTATTAAAAAAGTGAACAGGGTGGTAAAATATCAGGCAGTATTGGTGAGGTTTATGTATTAAAAAAGTGAACAGGGTGGTAAAATATCAGACAGTATTGGTGAGGTTTATGTATTAAGAAAGTGAACATGGTGGTAATATATCAGGCAGTATTGGCGAGGTTTATATATAAAAAAGTGAACAGGGTGGTAATATATCAGGAAGTATTGGTGAGGTTTATGTATTAAGAAAGTGAACATGGTGGTAATATATCAGGCAGTATTGGCGAGGTTTATGTATTAAGAAAGTGAACATGGTGGTAATATATCAGGCAGTATTGGCGAGGTTTATGTATTAAAAAAGTGAACATGGTGGTAATATATCAGGCAGTATTGGCGAGGTTTATGTATTAAAACGTATTTTCTCTTTAAGGGGGGAATAAGACACTTTATGGCCTGGTAGCCATCCCCGCTGCGTTGCTTTTGACCGTCCTCGTCTACTCACTCTGTAGGAAAGAGAAGGAGAGAAACGCGCAGACGCACACAGGTACAGCTCATCGCTCACATCATTGATAATATCTCACGGCAAGAAGCTTTTTTTCCCGACACTGCAACTCATTTTTGATGTACCTTGTTGCAGCATCAAAGAGCGAATGTCAAGAGTGTAGTCAGCAGCAAAAGATCTCTGAAATAGCCTCAGGCTATTTTTTTTCATGTGTTCTCAGTAACATGTCTTCAAAGTCTTATCCTATTTTCATCTTTAACTGTCTCTTCACAGGTCTTCCCCCAGACAGGTAACGTTGGACACACAATTGCTCTATTTTCTCAAGTTCAAGAGAGATACATAAAAGTTATTTTTTCCTCAGTAATGGCAGTCATTGCATGCAGTGAACTTCTGCAGGAGAGACTGCTGTGTCTTGAAGTGTTCTGGACACCCCTTTGACATATGGGATTGAGTACCAGAGCACCGCGGCGTGCTGCTAATAGTCTCTCCATAAAACCCACCGAAGTTGAAAATACCCAGCGCTGCACCGGGCTGACCCTTTTAACAGAAGTAACAGGCGTTTGTGAAGTTTGCTTAAAAGACGACCAAACAACAAGACGGGTTGTTTCTGGTTGCTTTCGACACAGCGTAGACGTTAATCCGATTACAGTTTGCGGTTATTTTTATAAGGCGTGCTGGCAAGGGGTTGGGGGTGGGGTATGAATATGATGAACACACTTTGCACTTGTCATTTTCACCCACATCACACTTTCACTTTAGTGGTACCTTGCTTTTGCCTTAGAAGATATGAGTAACAACCAAAGGAAGACCCACAATTATTCCAGAAACGCACAAGGAAATAGCTTAAGTTATACACATGCATTTTTACAGTATCACTTGCATAGTGAACAACACATACACGCACAGGGGAAAGAGCAGAATGTCCCTGGTTTGCTGACATCTGAGACAAAAGACATGTGTCATTTTTCATCTGTATATTAGTTCATATGTTTTGTTTATTTTCCTTTTCTCAGTCAAAACCCCGAAGGACTGGATCCATTCATGGGTACGCCACACTTTTGTCCACAATTTCAATAATGACCTGTTAGCTAAGCCACGAGAGAGGTTTTTGGCTACCTCGCCTGTATTCTTTTAGCACTGAACTGACAGTGCTGTTTTGAAAGGTATCTCACAGATTGTGTCCTCTCTTTGAAGCTGTGGTTTATGCAGTGCCAAAGGCTCTCCAAAACAGAGCACCAAAGACGGGGGCAGGTAAGTGAGTCTGCAGGCTAAATACTGCCATTCTGGGTCACAGCACAGAGCCTTCTGATTGAAATTTATCTCTTTCCCATAGCCTCCAACCAAGAAGTTGAGAGCGAGCTGGTGTATGCAGACATTCGGATCCCTACTGCATCTAGAAATGTAAAAATGAAGGTGAATGTTGGTAATGTTATACATGAGCAGTGCCCTCAAGAATTATTGGCACCCTACATAAACGTGAACAAAAAAGGCTGTGAGAAAAAGTCATTGTTGTCTATCAGCTTGATCTTACACTCAAGCACATTGACTTAAACTCGATCAACGATAGAATTATTGGCACCCCTGCATTTAGTAGTTTTTCAAGATAAAGGAACCGAGGAGCCTCCCATAATGTTTGATGAGGCGAGAGAACACGTAGGAATGGATTTGAGACCATTCCCCCATACAGAAACTCTCCAGATCCTCCAGAGTCATTGGTCTTCACTGGTGGACTCTCATCTTCAGCTCATCCCACTGGTTTTCAGTGGGGTTTAGGTCAGGGGACTGAGACGGCCATTGCAAAAGCTTGAGTCTATGGATAGCGAATCATTTTTCGGATGGTTTTGGAGGCATGCTTTGGGTTGTTGTCCTGCTGGTAGATTTAATGAGGACCCAGTTTTAGCTTCCTGAAAGAGGTTGCCCGGATATGGCTGCCCCGGTTCTTGACGCCATATATCCTAATGAGGTTCATTCCATACAGCTTCTTGTCACGGGGGTGGCGTCTAACTCTTGTTTTGGTGCCCCCAAGATGTAACAATCCTCTGCAATTCTCCAGCTGTTTTACTTGGAGATTTTTTGCCACTCATGCCATCCTCCTCACTGTGCGAGAAGGCATAATAAACTTACGCCTCTTCCAGGCATGTTCGTCACAGCTCTGGTTGTTTTAAATTTCATAATCAATGCCCTAACAGAGGATATGAGTAGTTATCTCTTTATGGCCATTTCCTGATTCATTTTTTTGTTCTGTGAAATTTCGTATGTTGATAGATGACTAAATGATTGCAGCCTGTCATATTTATACCCCCAGCAAAACAGGAAGTTTACTTAAATACCAAAAGCCTTTAAAAAGTTGACCTTTAAAAAGTAAAATCTTAATCAGAATATACATCCCTTCGATTATTTAATAATCAATAACCAATAATTGTTACACATTTTTCAGAGAAAAACAATCTTGATGATTAAAAACTGATTTTTCTTTGTACAGTTTTTAAATAAAAACTTCTCTCTCAGTTTAAGATCAAGCTGATAAACAAGAATCACATTACTGAATTACAAATGGCACTTTGAAAATTTGTTCTGTATGATAATTTATTTTAAAACACTGAAACTCAAACTCAATCAGTGTAAGGTGGCATCGGTTTTATTCTGGGAAATATCTGTAAAGAAATAATAAACTGAAATATATTGCAATATATATGCAAGGATTCCACCCCTGTGCCGTGAAAGACGTTGCTGTAAGATGGACATAATGGACCACTGGCCACCATCTGTGAACCATTAAAGTTGTCATCACATTTTCTGGACAAAAATAAAAACCCACTGTAGAAGGATCATTGATCAGGCTGAAAATCTGAGGGAGAAATGAAGACCAAAGACCATGCTAAAGAAGTTAGAGATAAAATAATACAAATGCATAGATTAGGAAAAGAGTACACGGGTGTTTGGATATCCCAGTTAGCACTCCTGGATTCATAATCAGGAAGTGGAAACTGGAGCAAATCTGCCAGGAAGAATGGGCCAAAATCACTCTGACACTGAGTGCATAGCTGACACATACTTACCCCAAAAGACTTGAAGCTGTTATTGCAGTAAAAGGTGGCTCGACTAAATATTGTGGGGGGTTTGACTACAGCGTCTGTATTTTACTTATCTTACAAATATTTTCCAACATGAAAACCAATGTCACCTTTTTGAGGATTAGTGTTTTAAAATAAATTATGAAACGGATTAAATGTACCATTTGTAATTCTGCAAAAACGAGAGAATTGGTCGGGGGTCTGAATTATTTTGCTAGTCACTGTACAATTATAATTAACATGTCATGTTTACAGCTGTCCCTTGAAGACCAGAATTTTTATGTCACCTTCTGAATAAGGTGAAAACCAGATCGGTGACATGCAAATTTTCACCGATATCAATTATTTATATATTTTGGCCAAGTCGTGTAGACTATTTATTCAGTAATGGATTCCTGAGGGGCGGAATGTAACCAATACTTTATTCTGCAAGTTCACCTTTAGCAGAAGTGAAGAATCCACTGCCATTGTCTTTCCAGAAAGAGAAGACCATTTACAGCACGGTAGGGATGGAGCCCTTTCCCGAAGGACAGGGGGATGAGAGGCACAGTATCTACGCACTGGCAGGGCACCCCCAGCGGGACCAGACACCCTAAAGTGTGCCATCTGTTCCGAAAGCCGTGACCTCATTTAGCCCTGATACTTCGGAAAGTGAGACTAGGTCCTGGTACGCTTTCCTTTTGAAAAGTGCCATGTGAGCATATCTCAAGCCAAGTTCCTTTACTGCATGACAGAAAAGAGAAGTTCTGTTCCTGCCCCATTTTAAGCAAAGACACATTTAAAGTAAACCTGCGGTATTTAAATGATGGTATGGTACGCTTCATAAACTGGAAAACAAGTATCAGAATAAAGCACTAAAGGATTAAAGGTTTAAAATAAACTTTTTTTTTATGTTGAACCCTTGTTGTTCAGATGCATGGTCAATAAACTGGAGACAGAGAAACTCAGAACTGTCTTCATAAACCGCTCCCTTCGCCCAGCTGCTGTTCTTCTAATAAGCCCTCTGCACCCCAGCATTAGTTTAATACTGCAAGTAGCACAGTATAATAGCAGTATGATGAATGATGTATGGTGAAAAAAACAACAACAATGATACCACATTCTCACCCGTGTCCTTATCTCAGCCACAGGTTTTATGGGTTCCCCAGGTGGGTGGCTACTGCACTGCACAGCCGTTCTAGTTCTCAGACTTCTTTCTGTACAGGGTTGACTGTCCGCCAACACCTCTCGGAGGTTTCACAGGCCCGCCTCCTCATCTCATATGTCAGACCACATTACAGCAGGTGGAATTCAGCTACAACCATTGATTTCCGCTAAAAAGCAATGCCATTTTGCAAGATAACAGTCTTTGAATTACTGGTAGTAGCAGGGAAAGAATCTGAGCAGACCTCATGCTTTCACTGTAAAATTTGTGAATAATTGTTTTTTTTTTTTAATGTTAAATGACAATTTACCATAGCATTTTTCATAATTTGTTGAATTATAAAAATATTATGCACTAAATGCAGAGCATTGGCTTCACATCACAAGAAATTGTCATTACAGTTATCGTGTAGAGAGAAAACCCGAATTAGTTTGTGTGTGTTTTTTATATGTTGCAACATTGAAATGTTGCAGATACAGGGAAGACAAAAAAAATGTTAAACGCTCTCAGGAGTTAGGTAATATAATATTGCACTGGAAAAGTATTCACACCCAATTTTTTGTAACTCAGACAAGAAGAGAACCTGTCATTGGTGGAGTCTTGTTAATTTATGTGGTTTGTAACACCCTCACCCAAGCCTGGACCAAATTAAAACTTTGACATTCCACAACTTGAAATTAATAAAACTGAACTTTCAAATTTCTGTTGATTGTGAGCATCTTATTTCTAGTAAAAAAAAGAAAAGGAAAAAGATATTCAATACAGTTACGTATTGTGCGATTGGCAAACTTAGATTTGGTTCCCCCTGTGGTCATTGTCAAAGTTACATGTACTACCTTCTGACTTGCACCCCTCTAGCAACTCTGTCAGTACAAGGGTTGAGATAAACAGAATTTATCAAAGCTAAATCTAATTTTGCAATTATTTGTCTTGGCAGGCATAAATTAAACTTTTGATTTCTGAAATTTCAAAGCCGAACTGTTAGTTGAAAAGTGACCTTGCAAACTTTTTTTTTTTCCTCAACTGTGGAGGCCTGTAATATAGTAAAGTGTATTGTATTTACCCTACCTACCTGGTGTCTGGCCCTACTTGGGCTGGTGGATCCAAACTGCGGGGTGGCCGTTCTTTATTTTGTACATGCATTATTAGAAAATAATATTTCATTAAAACTAGTCAAACAAGCTAATCTCATTCTCAGCACCCAAGAGACCTCAACACTTAGAATGATGATTAATTGCCACAAGTTACACCGCAAGTGCCACCTAGTGTACTTTTTCGGAACTGCCGTAACAACGTGATTGTCAACTACAACAACATCGTTGTCTGGCCTAATGAGGTTCATTCCATACAGCTTCTTGTCACGGGGGTGGCGTCTAACTCTTGTTTTGGTGCCCCCAAGATGTAACAATCCTCTGCAATTCTCCAGCTGTTTTACTTGGAGATTTTTTGCCACTCATGCCATCCTCCTCACTGTGCGAGAAGGCATAATAAACTTACGCCTCTTCCAGGCATGTTCGTCACAGCTCTGGTTGTTTTAAATTTCATAATCAATGCCCTAACAGAGGATATGAGTAGTTATCTCTTTATGGCCATTTCCTGATTCATTTTTTTGTTCTGTGAAATTTCGTATGTTGATAGATGACTAAATGATTGCAGCCTGTCATATTTATACCCCCAGCAAAACAGGAAGTTTACTTAAATACCAAAAGCCTTTAAAAAGTTGACCTTTAAAAAGTAAAATCTTAATCAGAATATACATCCCTTCGATTATTTAATAATCAATAACCAATAATTGTTACACATTTTTCAGAGAAAAACAATCTTGATGATTAAAAACTGATTTTTCTTTGTACAGTTTTTAAATAAAAACTTCTCTCTCAGTTTAAGATCAAGCTGATAAACAAGAATCACATTACTGAATTACAAATGGCACTTTGAAAATTTGTTCTGTATGATAATTTATTTTAAAACACTGAAACTCAAACTCAATCAGTGTAAGGTGGCATCGGTTTTATTCTGGGAAATATCTGTAAAGAAATAATAAACTGAAATATATTGCAATATATATGCAAGGATTCCACCCCTGTGCCGTGAAAGACGTTGCTGTAAGATGGACATAATGGACCACTGGCCACCATCTGTGAACCATTAAAGTTGTCATCACATTTTCTGGACAAAAATAAAAACCCACTGTAGAAGGATCATTGATCAGGCTGAAAATCTGAGGGAGAAATGAAGACCAAAGACCATGCTAAAGAAGTTAGAGATAAAATAATACAAATGCATAGATTAGGAAAAGAGTACACGGGTGTTTGGATATCCCAGTTAGCACTCCTGGATTCATAATCAGGAAGTGGAAACTGGAGCAAATCTGCCAGGAAGAATGGGCCAAAATCACTCTGACACTGAGTGCATAGCTGACACATACTTACCCCAAAAGACTTGAAGCTGTTATTGCAGTAAAAGGTGGCTCGACTAAATATTGTGGGGGGTTTGACTACAGCGTCTGTATTTTACTTATCTTACAAATATTTTCCAACATGAAAACCAATGTCACCTTTTTGAGGATTAGTGTTTTAAAATAAATTATGAAACGGATTAAATGTACCATTTGTAATTCTGCAAAAACGAGAGAATTGGTCGGGGGTCTGAATTATTTTGCTAGTCACTGTACAATTATAATTAACATGTCATGTTTACAGCTGTCCCTTGAAGACCAGAATTTTTATGTCACCTTCTGAATAAGGTGAAAACCAGATCGGTGACATGCAAATTTTCACCGATATCAATTATTTATATATTTTGGCCAAGTCGTGTAGACTATTTATTCAGTAATGGATTCCTGAGGGGCGGAATGTAACCAATACTTTATTCTGCAAGTTCACCTTTAGCAGAAGTGAAGAATCCACTGCCATTGTCTTTCCAGAAAGAGAAGACCATTTACAGCACGGTAGGGATGGAGCCCTTTCCCGAAGGACAGGGGGATGAGAGGCACAGTATCTACGCACTGGCAGGGCACCCCCAGCGGGACCAGACACCCTAAAGTGTGCCATCTGTTCCGAAAGCCGTGACCTCATTTAGCCCTGATACTTCGGAAAGTGAGACTAGGTCCTGGTACGCTTTCCTTTTGAAAAGTGCCATGTGAGCATATCTCAAGCCAAGTTCCTTTACTGCATGACAGAAAAGAGAAGTTCTGTTCCTGCCCCATTTTAAGCAAAGACACATTTAAAGTAAACCTGCGGTATTTAAATGATGGTATGGTACGCTTCATAAACTGGAAAACAAGTATCAGAATAAAGCACTAAAGGATTAAAGGTTTAAAATAAACTTTTTTTTTATGTTGAACCCTTGTTGTTCAGATGCATGGTCAATAAACTGGAGACAGAGAAACTCAGAACTGTCTTCATAAACCGCTCCCTTCGCCCAGCTGCTGTTCTTCTAATAAGCCCTCTGCACCCCAGCATTAGTTTAATACTGCAAGTAGCACAGTATAATAGCAGTATGATGAATGATGTATGGTGAAAAAAACAACAACAATGATACCACATTCTCACCCGTGTCCTTATCTCAGCCACAGGTTTTATGGGTTCCCCAGGTGGGTGGCTACTGCACTGCACAGCCGTTCTAGTTCTCAGACTTCTTTCTGTACAGGGTTGACTGTCCGCCAACACCTCTCGGAGGTTTCACAGGCCCGCCTCCTCATCTCATATGTCAGACCACATTACAGCAGGTGGAATTCAGCTACAACCATTGATTTCCGCTAAAAAGCAATGCCATTTTGCAAGATAACAGTCTTTGAATTACTGGTAGTAGCAGGGAAAGAATCTGAGCAGACCTCATGCTTTCACTGTAAAATTTGTGAATAATTGTTTTTTTTTTTTAATGTTAAATGACAATTTACCATAGCATTTTTCATAATTTGTTGAATTATAAAAATATTATGCACTAAATGCAGAGCATTGGCTTCACATCACAAGAAATTGTCATTACAGTTATCGTGTAGAGAGAAAACCCGAATTAGTTTGTGTGTGTTTTTTATATGTTGCAACATTGAAATGTTGCAGATACAGGGAAGACAAAAAAAATGTTAAACGCTCTCAGGAGTTAGGTAATATAATATTGCACTGGAAAAGTATTCACACCCAATTTTTTGTAACTCAGACAAGAAGAGAACCTGTCATTGGTGGAGTCTTGTTAATTTATGTGGTTTGTAACACCCTCACCCAAGCCTGGACCAAATTAAAACTTTGACATTCCACAACTTGAAATTAATAAAACTGAACTTTCAAATTTCTGTTGATTGTGAGCATCTTATTTCTAGTAAAAAAAAGAAAAGGAAAAAGATATTCAATACAGTTACGTATTGTGCGATTGGCAAACTTAGATTTGGTTCCCCCTGTGGTCATTGTCAAAGTTACATGTACTACCTTCTGACTTGCACCCCTCTAGCAACTCTGTCAGTACAAGGGTTGAGATAAACAGAATTTATCAAAGCTAAATCTAATTTTGCAATTATTTGTCTTGGCAGGCATAAATTAAACTTTTGATTTCTGAAATTTCAAAGCCGAACTGTTAGTTGAAAAGTGACCTTGCAAACTTTTTTTTTTTCCTCAACTGTGGAGGCCTGTAATATAGTAAAGTGTATTGTATTTACCCTACCTACCTGGTGTCTGGCCCTACTTGGGCTGGTGGATCCAAACTGCGGGGTGGCCGTTCTTTATTTTGTACATGCATTATTAGAAAATAATATTTCATTAAAACTAGTCAAACAAGCTAATCTCATTCTCAGCACCCAAGAGACCTCAACACTTAGAATGATGATTAATTGCCACAAGTTACACCGCAAGTGCCACCTAGTGTACTTTTTCGGAACTGCCGTAACAACGTGATTGTCAACTACAACAACATCGTTGTCTGGCTTTATGTTTAACAGAACAAAGGATTTTGGTTTAAAGAATTAACACAGATTTGATATTAAATGATTATAGTTAATCAGTATATTCTCCCGTAGTGCTTTATAATTTACTCAAACAGTAACGTTGCGTGTTTCACGATTCGTTGCTAAAAAAAAGATTGCCTAGAATTGTGTAAGGAGAGTCGTGAAAACTAGTCACCTTTGTAAAGCCAACAATAAAGGGACTTCCGGTAAGAATTATTTTTTCAAAATAGCATTCGCAAATAAACGAGGATAATACCACACTACACAGTTGAAATATATATTAAAGTTATTTCTAAATTACTAATTTATGTTTACATTTAATATTCAAACTATTCAGTTACCTATAAATGCTTGTTTTTTCCCATGACAATTACAAGGCTTTTATGGGGTTCATTTTAATAGATCTAAAACTGCAACTAACATGACAATCCTGAAAACAAAGGATTACAACTAAGTGAATGGGAAGCCCTACTGAATTGAATATCGTGTTTCTTAATTGTCAGACACAGTGTTATCTCAATCTGTGGGAAGCGGTTACGTATTTAGATAAAAATGTTCTTCACTTAAATCCGTCCCCAGGACCATACTAAAGTAGTTCGAGTTCCTATACGAAATTAAAAAAAAGAAATGCAATACGAAAAAAAAAAAAAAAGTAAATTATGCAACACAGCCCGTAGAACTGTAATTATTCACGTCAATTAAAATTACATAGCTAAAGTAAAAAAGTATATATACTTAAAAAGGTACAGGTAATTATTATTATACTACCCTTCTGATTGAACAATGCAATGCGATGGACACTAGGGACGAGCTTCAGGAGTCGCCGATGATTAACGAAAAGGGACAACTCAGGCTTCGAATCTACAGCAGTGGAGTAGGTTTTAAGGGATTTTATTAAATGGTCTTGTTATACATTCGGCTGGAATTTCAGGTGTTATTAAAGACAGAATATGAGAATTAAGACTCGCGCTCTAACGTTATGAATTTGACCTAGCATAACAGCTAGGCTAATGCTTCTAGCACGTCTTCTTAACCAAATAACTAGTTTACCAGTTTTGGGTTTATTATATCAAACGTTCACGGTTATTAGTATTTCGTGGGTTTGTATTGTATGCTGCATTATTTTGGATCGAATCAAACACCGGATGCTGTAATTTTATAAATCGTTACTCTTTATTTCTCAATTTCCTGTATGTGCAATACCAATTGTTGTTAGTTTTTGATTTATTGCTTGTAGCTACCAATGTCTATATGCTATCATATTATTTAGTATAGTTCCTTTAAACTAATGGGTTGACTATCCGCGATATTATTATTTATTATTAAATATGTAGTACCGTGTGTACTAGTGATTCTTCTGTATCGCGTAGATTAGAGTACACTATGCTTTTTTACATTAAGCCTTTTTACACAAATGCCATTTTACTTAAAGTTAAATTAATAACTCCAGGGCTTCTGTCTTGATTTTTAGTTCGATACTTGAAATGAAAGTATTTTATGCAGCATAGCACACCTGCTGGACAGCTCACACCTGCGCGTTTTTCCAGCCACCCAATAGAGCAGTCAAACGCCGGACACCTCTCCCTCTCCGATGGACTCCCTGAACTCTCTGTCAAACTTCGATTCAGAGATGGAGACAGACGAACCGGGAAGCTACTCACTCTTCCCAGCCCTGGACAACATGGCTGGCCTGTCAGGGACCTCTGAAACTCTAGAGACGTAAGCACGCTGAAATCTAGACATTCCTGGTATATCCATGTTTTTTTGGTTTTGGGGGGAAAAAAAAAGAGGCAAACATTTACAGTGAGCAGGATAAATACTTAATTATTATTAATTATTAATTATACAGATGGGTGACCAAGCAAACCACAGCCATCATTTCCATTGATCAAATTATTCAAAAATGCAGGCATGAGAGGTCTGTTTGTTTAACGGTTAAATCCCGTCTTACTGTTTTTTTAGTGAGCAAACGAGTGATGTTGCCGACAAGCCAAACCTCACCTGGCTCGATGCTGCACAGGTGGGTTGCATACCTTATCACTTAACCAGCTCAGTCAGCATTTTAACCACACAGTAGATGTGTCCTGTCTGAGTGCTTTTGTTTGAATCTATCCTCCAGTTATGTAACTTAAAGAGACCTCTGCCATGTCTTCTTTTCAGATTGTCCTTGAGGAGGCTGGGAGACCAATGCACATTAAAGAGATCAAACAGAGGATTATTGACAGGGGCCTGGTGCAGTCAAAGTATGTATCGCCAATAAGTATGTAAGACATTTTATGCTCCAAAAGAAAATGTTTGCTTAAGAGCAATAGCCTTTAAATACTTCACTAAAAGATTATACGATATCTTTTTTTGTATAATATATATCGGCCCAAACCTGGGTTAGCCTGGCAACTCAATTTTGGATCTTGATGTCATTGCAGTGCAAAGTCAAGTCTGGAAGCTGTGATGTATCGTGAGGTGAGACGCTCAACACCACTCGTCACGTTGACTGTAACCCCCATTATTCTTAACAAGTATTAATTTCAGCGTGTCAATATCCAGAGAGGGGAAGATGTCTCCAGTTAACAGACATTTGTGTAGATGCATTTCTTTTGCTTATAGCACATTGTCTAGTCATTCTTACTCATTCCATTTTACTTTTTTAGTTTTTTGTTGGTGAATTTAATTGCGAGCCAGAAAAGAAATGGGAAAACGGCAGGAGCAGAAGGGGGTTGTGGGGGGGATTGTGGTTTTTCTACCCAGCGATAGTGTCAGCAATGCTCACATCGCCCCAGCTTGTCAGGGCCACAGAGTTCCACTGCGCCCGTAAGGCTTTGGCTGAATCAGCCGCTCCAGCTGCCCAGCGAGCAGGGTCAGCATTAGCCCCTGGCTTCAGTATCCCACTGTATTACAGACTCAGAAAGGGAGCAGGCGCTTCAAGAGGATTGAGAACAGAAATGGAGTCTTTGCACTGTTGGTAAGTTCCCGATATGGCGGGGGCAAAACCACTCTCATCTAGTTGAGCAGGCTGAATGGAGGATGGTTTTTAAATTTAATTATATTTTTATAAACCAAAACCAAAAAATCTTTTTATGGTGTGGTCGAAGTAGATATTTTGATTTAAAAATAAGAAGCCCTGCAAAAGCTTTGGTTTTGGCGAATCTGTTTGAGGTCAGAGCAACAATAATGCACTGAGCAGTTATCCATGAGGAGGTTTTACGTGATTTAGTTACGCTACATTTATTTCTCTCATGAGTGCAGTTGGTCCATTAAGTTTTTCCATGTTGTTTCATATCAGTCCTTGTGTCACTGGTCGTCACAGATGTGTGCCTGTGTCAGGCTAACTGGGGTGTCCCCTCCATGCACAGACCGATGACGAGAGGCAGCAGGCCATGCGGGTGTTCACCACCCAGGCCTTCCTCGGGTCCCCTCCCCAGACCGCCTTCTCCAGCTCCGGCTCGGGGACTTCGCTGCCCCCCTTCCCCTCCCCTCCCGGCCTTTCTGAGCCCCGGCCCAAAACCAAAAAAGTCCTGCGCAAGAACCAGAACGAGAAGTATCGGCTCAAGTACCTTCGCCTGCGCAAAGCCGCCCGCGCCATGATATTCGTGAGTAAAAGCCCGCGCCGTGATATTCGTGAGTAAAAGCCCGCGCCGTGATATTCGTGAGTAAAAGCCCGCGCCGTGATATTCGTGAGTAAAAGCCCGCGCCGTGATATTTGTGAGTAAAAAATTATATTTGTGAGTCAAAGCCCAGCCCATGTAGAATGGTCTGCGGGTCAGACATGAATGTCTTGTTAAAGATATTCCCCAACGAGTGACCTAGAGTAACAGTGTAGCATTGTCACCTTTGACCCCCCCAGGAGAATGCGGCTCTCTGTGATGAAGTAGCCCACCTTGAAGAGAAGTTTGTCCGAGCAAAAGAAGAGCGAAGGTTAGTCTGTCTGTCTGACTTACTTCTGCCTTAATGCCTTGGTGCACATGACATTGTCCTTGCAGTCACAAACATTTCTCCAGTTCAGCTTAAAGCATTTGAACGGCACCAATGAGATTGACAGAACGTTGCATTGGGATTAGCTGTTTAATGCCACTCCTGTCTCCTCCTGGTGTCTGCACGGGCAGGTTCCTGCTGAAGACCATGCTTCAGTATCAGTCTCTGCCTGAGAGCGAGCTGCTCTCGGCTGCCAGTGCCGTCTCTCATGCCCCGGCGGGATTCAGCGCCGGCTCAGTGGGGGCCTCCCTCCTGACCGGGGGCCACTGCCTGGGCCCGGGCCCCTCGGGCGCTGAGGAAGGCCTCCCCAAGAGACCCAAGAAGGAGAGGAAGGAACGAGGCAGGGAAGAAGGTGGGTGGGGTTTGGGTTGGTCACTCAACTCATAGCTGACCTATTGGAGTATAGTCACCAGGCAATGTCATGTTTTAGGCAACACATGAGTCCAGTCATGGTAATCTATTTCTTGCTTTCAAGAACAAAAGCATACTCTGCTATTTAAAGTTTATGAATAAAAACAAACAGACATTTTAATCTAATAATCCCTGCCTTACTGTCTGCTCTACACATTAATTTGTTGATTAATTGCCGAATAACTTGGCAGGTCTTGGCATTGATGCCTTACAGTGGTAATCACATAGCACGGTCACAAGGTCAGAATTTGCAAAGCCAGTAGATCGGTGTGTTAGTAGATCAAGGTTAAGGTGATTTTTAAAATCCGTCTCCTCCACTCGTTCCATACAGCCTGGTTAAATCAGACCTCTTTCCCTTTACTGCTCTGCAGTGCTGAAAAAGGTGTCGAAGAAAAGGAAGGTGATGGAAGGCGGAGTCCGCAGGCTTGTGCAGCCAATCGCCTTGGACTCCTCTGGGCGCCCTGTCTTCCCAATCGTGCTGGGTGGCTTGACTGTGTACAGCCTGGGGGAGGTCAGTGTGTCCGGTTGCCAGCTGAAGGTCTCTACCTCGGGCTTAGCTTTGTGAATGGAAACCAGTGACCCCAACGCTAAGGTCCCAGGGCTAACGTACAAGGCCTTATATTGTTGTATCTGTCGTTTTAGCGATTTAGTCAGCGGGTTGAGAAAGAAATGTGTTGCTCAAAGGCGTTTGGGTCACACTTGCTCACCCTGTTTGTGTTTGGTGGCTGGATTCATAGCAATAAGCTGAGACGCATTAGCAAAATTCACGATTCCCCATGGGGAAAAAAACGCTTTAAATATCCTCATTACTTATTTACTTACCAACGTACGTACTTTCCATTAGAAAAATCAGATTTATTATTATTTATAGTTATTGCATGATGATGATAATTTTCTGTTGCATGGTGTTTTGGTCCAGATCATCGCGGACCGGACCAAATTCCACGATGAGAGTGCCATCTACCCAGTAGGCTTCTGCAGCACGCGTGTGTTCGCTAGCATGAAGAACCCTGAGCAGCAGTGTCTGTACACCTGCCAGATCAAGGACGGGGGCAGCGGCCCACAGGTAGGCCCACACGTCCAGTCTCTCACCTGGGACAGGTCTGTCGCTTATCGGTCATGTGTTACCGTGAAGTGGACAGGTACGCTGCTGTGATTAAACTTTTAATGGTTTTTGCAGTTTGAGATTGTTCCTGAAGAGGACCCTCAGAATGCCATAGTTGCCTCTTCTGCCCTGACTTGCCACGCCAACCTGCTTCAGACTATCGCGGCTATGAGGTATGGAACGTATAGACAGGACAGACGCAGTGTGTATATGAAATGAGGTCATGTTTGTGAACTCCCCATTGCGTCTCTGTCCACCTCCAGGGGTAAACCTCTGGTCCCCATTGTGCCTTCCGGAGCTGACTTCTTTGGCTTCTCCCATCCCACCATCCAGAACCTGATCCAGAGCTGTCCGGGTGCACGCAAATGTGGGAAGTAAGTCGGGCGTCTCGGCGTTACGGCTTTTGAAATGGATCTTCAATAACATTGAAAAGATGCCAGTGAAACGACAAGGTTTGGTATTGTTCTATAGTTACCACTGGGTGCGCTTTGAGGTGTGTCGTCCTGGCGATGGACCGCTGCCTCAGAGCCTTTCCGAAGACGATGCGTCCATCAACTTCGAGGCCTTCCAGCGGCAGCTGGGTTATGAGGAAGGTGTGACGGCGGATCACAGCAGCACAGGTAAGGCAGTGTGTCAGGCTATGAGGAAGATTTGACTCTGGATCACAGCAGCACAGGTAAGGCAGTGTGTCAGGTTATGAGGAAGGTGCGACTCTGGATCACAGCAGCACAGGTAAGGCAGTGTATCAGGTTATGAGGAAGGTGTGACTCTGGATCACAGCAGCACAGGTAAGGCAGTGTGTCAGGTTATGAGGAAGGTGTGACGGCAGATCACAGCAGCACAGGTAAGGCAGTGTGTCAGGCTATGAGGTCATAAACGCGATGAACCGCTACCTACGGTGGATAAGGGGTGACTAACACTGTTGTAAGTGGGGTTTCTGCCCGTAGTGCTCTGATTATGGCTCTAGCCTCTTAATGCGTTCCGGTTGTCAGTAAAGGTAATTTCGTTGGACGTGGGCGTGTGTGTGTCTCTCAGTGAGGCTCTGCTCCAGCGTGGAGACCCTGCCCTTGAGCAGCACCGCCCTGGCTGGAAACAGAAGTGATGGAGACTGCTACAGTGCCTATGGGGTCCGGTCTCCAGGTGAGGTTTCACCAATCACGGCAGACGCACAGGAGTTACCTGAGGACCAACGCACTTCTCCATTTCTTTCCCCCAGGAGGACCTCCGCAGGCTTCTGCCTCCTCGCACCCGTGTCGCCTGGGTTCTCCCTCCCTGCAGTCCTCCACCTCTCAGTTTGGCAGCCCCTGAAGTCACACTATAGTGCCCGAGGAACAATAATGTGTCTGTTGTTTAGGACCACAGAATCATGGCTGTTACCACCAGAAATTCCTACCGATACCAGGAAGAGAAATGGCCTTCTCGGTCATGCAACGCCTTGAGGACTAGACTGTCGTACATGGGGCGATCTGTGAACAGCCTTAATGGACTGAGCTGGTTCAAGAGTTGATGAGCATCTGTTTGGACCTTCAGTCATGCTAAGGAAAGTTTGAGGTTTTGTTGCATTTTTCACTATAAAATATCTATGTTCCGTGCGTAGATTTGTGCCAGATTCTGTGGAGTGGTTGATGCATTTTACCAGCAAGTTAAAATATCAGTTTGTTTTCCTGACGGGACAAGTTCTTTCCCTCGTTTTGGCCTGACTTAATGTGCAAGCTAGAAGTGGCACTTCCCGTTTCGCTTGTAACATTACAGAGAATTGCATTTCGTAGCTCACGGTACGGTAATACCGTACGGTGAGCTGGCCAAGTCTATTAAACAACAGTATACATACAGAACCAGATGTCATGCAGCAGTTTGGGGAAAATGTTTCCGTAGATAACCTCAAAACAGTTTAGATAAAAATTCTAATTTTAATTACATCAAAATTAATTACAATTAGACCCAGTGGTCTACAGGTCGGACACCAATGGCCAGGTTGACTTGCAGATGTTCAGCTTACTGTGGTGGGACACAACCCCTCCTAGCTAAGGTCAGCAATGAAGGGTGGCGCTGGCAGAACTCCGTCTTCACTGTAGACCGGACAGGCCTTCGCGTCGCACGGCCAGTCCTTCCAAGCGTAGCGGACTCCAGCTACGTTGTAGTTACACAGGGCCGTGCTCAGCAGGATGTAACTCTGACCCCACCACTCAGTGGGAGCGGGGACCCAATTTGAACGAGAGTCGCAAGGCTCTCCCTTCTCTGAACAGCAAATCTGCGTAGACGGGGTGCCACGTAAGAAGATCACGATAAACTCAAACACTCGGTTAGCTTCACAGAACTTAACCACCAGGACTTACTTCAAATATGGATATGGATTGGACGACGGACACTTTCTGAGCGTAAGTGACGTTGAGTAGATTCCCCGCCCGAAGGATCTTTTGATGGAGGGGCCCCTGGAAAGAGACGGCGGTTTCCTGATAGGCCACAGCTCGTGCGCCCAGCGTCAATCTGAAGGCCACGTCCTGTTTGTTGCGTGGGTGGATGCTGGAACAGAAAAGAACAGAAAAGAACGCGCTCACACTCACGAGCTTCTAAAGACCTCAGCCTTAGTGTGCGAGAGACAGGAAAGGCACAGCAGGATCTAAAAAGAGTTTTAGGGCTTGCGTTACAAATTCCACATTTTTATAGTGAATCGTATGTGTTAAGTCATGAGAGTTTTAATTTGCAGAGTTTATGATAGACAAACACCTGGTAAAAACTGTTCAACCCATTGAAATATTGGTGATTTAATGCAAGTGTTTTTCGCTCGAGTTAGACAAATGGAAGGCATGTAGCATTTCTTGGGGGGGGGGGGGGGGGGGTCCGGACTGAAGTGTGAGGTTTTCGGAAGAGGTACGTTTTTAATTTCCTCTTTTTAACCTGAAATTAATCAGAAGGCTCAAAGATGTGCGTCTTGTAACTCAGTGAAGTTTGTTTAGCTGTACGTGAAATCCACATTCTGTTTAAGTATGTTTGATTAGACTTTAAGTGATAGTCTTTACCAGGTGGGGTCCAACACAGTCTTTAACAGCTGTATTGTGTGTTGCATTGCATTCTTCCACAGTTATTTAGGTCGTTTCCTCATTCGGTTTCTTAGATGAGAATCTATCTCTACTCGTAAAGGGAACTTAAGGCCAGCTGGACTTTGGCCCTTGAGGGCTCTAGTTTCCAACCCCCTGGACTTACCTGCCCCAGGGAGAAGCCTTGTCCGGCAGGTCCAGAGCCACCGCCATAAAGGTTTTCTTCATGCGAGGGTTAGGGGCAAAGCCGTAGTCGGCAGTCTGATGCCAGCGCAGGTTCGGAAATGCGTCGCTGTCTGAGCGATATTCATAGGTGGAAAGCTAAACAAAACCAGGGTTACGGAACTGAGGATGAAATCGGTGGAGAGAGGCATAGCTTCTGCGTTTTTCACGGAAGCGTTTCAGATTGTTAAGTTGTAATTCTACGGGGCAAACAATCAGGTAGCTTAGCTACGCAGCTTTCAGCAGAGTGCCCACTGGTGTAGGTTTCAAGCCAAACGGGGTGGTGGGTACCTGTACAAATCCAAAAGGGAAGTCCATGGCGGTCTGGCCTCCTGATCCCTCATGAAAGCCCATCCTCCAGTCATCGATCATGCCGGGAAAGGTGCAGGAATAATTGTCCTGGTGGTAGTTTGTATTTGCCTCACCTGTGACAATAACCCACGCAGGAACTCAGGCCTGAAGTTGCGACAAGCTGGCCGCTTGATTCTATATGAAGGAGGGGACTCTGGTACTTCTCACCTTGATACCAAATAGCTCCCTTGATGGTCATGTTGAGTAAGGGGTGGATCATGGCATTCCATAGCACAGAGTTGTCCCACCCTACCCCAGTTAAAGGCTTTGTGAAGTTTGACGGGGGGAGTCTGTATAAAAACATGTTGGCATTGTCAAAATATTTCAGTCAAACCAAAGCCTTCCTTTGGAGTAACCTGAAGCTTCCGTTGAATACAACAATCCATAACTTGACCTGAAGCTGTCCGCATTAACTGAAGGTCACCATGGAGTGGTTACAAACGGCGGCGCACCGTGGCAGAACGCATCTGTTGGGATCAGGCCCCCACCCTCACCTGCCCTTCTCTGCCAGCCCACATTTCTTGAGCACCCTGTCAGAAGACCAGGACTCCACTGGCGTCCCTCCCCAGCAGGACTCCACCAGCCCCACAGGGTACTGCAGGGTGTCGTGCAGGTATCGTCCGAAGAGCCAACACACGGCGGAGAAGTAGGTGAAGTTGCCATTTCCCAGCAGGCCTGCTCAGTGGATGAGAAAATGACAAAAGCAATCACTAATGCCTAAATAATAATAATTAAATAAGTAACTTCATACCTAATGCAAAAAACTTCTAGGCCAAAGAATACAATTTTTGACCTTGAAAAGGGTGATATAAAATTTTTTGTATTTTTAGTAAATTCTTTTTTTTATTTATTTAAATCTACTATATGAGGCACTGTTTAAGTAAATGCAGGGAAAACTAAGCCCCATCAGCAGTACAGAGAAACAAATATATTTCACCTGAATTTAGCAGACACTGCTTTAGAATAAAGCATCTTTAGGTTTCAAATTCATGGGCTCTCTAACGTCTCTTATGAGAACACAAGTAATATCAGGGCAGGACTTCAATCTCACTGACTAGGTAATCACCAAAATCAAAGTTTTTATGAGTGATTATTTTTGCATACGTCAGCTTGTCATATTTGCTGGGCCACCATGAATCGTTGAGGCATTGGTAAGGCAATTCCCATACAGAACGTTGGATAGGTACAAAGTTACACTACCACGAAGTGTTTTTATTGTAAATGATTGACTACTTTCCTGCTCATTATGTAAACGTCTGCACCATCATTAATCGCTTCTCTTGTCAAATGACATTAAATTTACCCAATTTCAAATCGTTTCAAGGCTGTCCGAAACCGTCAATTAAAGGATACAGCTCCACTGTAGTTCCATCAGCTTGTTCACAGTGGTGTGGGGTCCATAGAAAGCATTAAAAAGTTAAATACGTTCTCTGTCTTTTGACCATTGCTTGACTGTCTGAATTTACCTGCAGTGGGGACTGACCAGGGAACATCAACCCTAGGCAGGTCCCTCAGCTCAGTCGTGCTTTGTTCCAAGGCCACCGTGAAGATTCGCACATGAGGGTATTTGGATGCCAGGGCTAGCTCCTCCGTTGCGTTGAACACCTTGGGGACAGCCACATTCCGGTATTGTACACGACCCGAAACCAAACCTCGGATACTCCAAGTTTCACTCCGGATTAGTCACCTGAGAAAGTGTCATGGCCATGTTGCTCTGTCCTCCACACAGCCACACGTCACCAAACAGCACGTCCACCAGGGTGATCTGGGTCATGGCTTCGCCTTCCTGGACTGCGGTCACGTTGTAGGGACCCCCAGCTTTCACTGGGTCTAGGGCAACCCGCCAAATTCCTGTCGAGAGTTCCCAAGAAGATGCATCAAAGTGGTCTGTTGCAGCGGGTGGCAGAGTTAAAGAAACCGACTCAGAAGGCCATAGGGTTCAAGTTCAAGGGTGTTCGTGTTCTGTACCATAGGGCAAGGGAAGTGGAGATGAGCGAGAGTTACTTTAGTTAATATCCAGAGAACTGTGCGAGGGACTGCTAAATGAACATGCCGACATGCAAGACCAGTGAAAAAGGATAGAGTCACTTCCTGTGGCTAAATGGCAGGTATGAAACGCTCCACGTCTGGGTGCACCAGACGAACCGTAGTGGAAAAAGCAGGAAATGATTCAAGGTTTAAACTGTTTCATGTGAGTGACGGTGAGGAAGCGTGGAAGGTGCAAATGTGCGTAACCTGCAAGCGGAAATAACCGAAGCCGTCCCTTAAGTTCCACTTCTTCGGGTGGCAAACAACTCACCTTCATCCACGTACGTAGCACGTTTCTGACTTTTATTCCCTCTCAGGGTAACAGTGACTTTTGACCCATTTGTTCCATACCCCCACAACACTGCCTGCTCTGGAGCTTGCTGGAGAACCATGTGATCCCCATAATAGGAGGCAAACTGAAACACCTCGCCTGAAACAGAAGAATAAAATGGAATGAAAGCAGTTCTGTGCTATCAGGATATGCGCTGTAAATGACAATGCAGAATTTATTTGGCCTCCAGGGAATCGAAATGGTTTCATTTTATAAGTGGCTGGCAAGCCGACACTCTCTGCCCTGCAAAAAGTAAACGCCCAAAAATAAACAAGAATGACAATGGCATCAAAAGTTTACTTTCATTTAACGCCACAGTGACAATGTACATTGTAAGATTTTAATGCTGATTTGTGCTGCAAAACGTACGATACGCATTATACAGTGTGCAGCAAAACGGGTGGCACGTATTGCCAACTGGTTAGTTTAGCAATTAACAGCAGTCTTACAAAAAAAATGTTTCACAGGGCGTAAAACGTATTTTAAGTAAATACTTACGAAAAGCTTCCAAACGAGGTATCGTGCAAAGTATGCACAGCACTGACAATCTACACAACATTCTACTTGTGGTGAACAAGGAAGTGAGTCTGGATAAGATAGTGAAAATAGTGTCACATGACTGCTCCGCTTCTATATATTCAGGTTCAGCGTGTAGTGTAAGACCGTGTCTATATAAAGAGAGTAAAAAACATAACGCTCACATTTAGACATAACTTAACATGGGAGTAGCACATTTCGATGTAGCACAATGTATTATAGATTTGAAGACGTTTTGTTTAAAGTATGACGTCAAATTGTAGGCGTCGTTAGAATGGTCATGCGCGCTGATTGGAGTTTTGACAGTCGCGCTCCGTTCAAAACTACTCTAAGTGGTCAGGTTTACTTACCGTGAACTACTGTGCCGCCACTTCAAGGTTTGTATTATATTACTCATTAATCCTACATTTATCATCAAAAACGAGTCTAAACGAATCTGTTGTGGAACGCTAAAGTATTTGTTTTGCATTGCACTTTACTTGTATACCGATGTTGTAAAATTTAAAACTCGCATTTAAAAATGTTTTAATGTAATTCGTGACAGTCTTTCGGTGTGTGGTGAAAAAAACTAAAGACTCCTACAGACCAATCGTTTGAACAATTTTTGTTTCTTTTCAAACAAGATTTACAGTTAATTAGACAAGTTGCTATTATAAAAGGCTACGGTTGTGTAAATAGCCCTAACCAAAGTATTTATTTTATGACTGAGCAGCTGCCTGTTGCGGGGTCCCAGAACGTGCCTTAAATGCCCAGTGTGTGTCATGTTGCCATGGTTTTGTATAGTAAAGTAAAAGCCTTTAGTCACTGGCTCACTGAGTGTATATGTCTGCATTTTTTTTTTTCATTTGCATTTGTATTTTCAGTTCATCGTGAACGCCAGCGGCATTCACGTGCCGTCATTTCTACAGGTGAGTTGAGATGATGTTTCTGGCCATAATGTTCTTGGGGCGAAGCAGATGTTAAACACGGTTCGCGACAGACGAGTTTAAAGTTGATACTGTATTCAAATTAATTAATTTCTTGTTCCTGTTCTGCCACTTTAATGTGTACGGCATATAGTTCCCAACAGTTCAGGTTTTATAGTGGCAGTAGTCATTTCAAAAAGTTTAATGCAAAGGATCAGATTGCTGTGTGTGACCTGATACCACCCTATATTGCTGTCCTATGTCCTAAGGCTGTTAAATAGGACAACTGGTTGTTCAAAATGGGGATTATTCAGTTATTTCACACTTAAAATAAAGTGATAAATAAATAGAAATAAGAGGCATTTTTGCTCATGCAAACCTCGATAAAGGTTTATTAATGGCAATTATGCAATATGTGTGAAAACACGTTTTTGACTTTTTTTGTCCAATGTGCAAAGCCTAGTATGATTAACTTGTTCAAGAGTACTTAATTAGAAAACGAGCCTGCTGCCCTACCCAATCTCCCACTCGCCCGAAGCAATCACATTTCCCATGCTGTTTCCATTTAGGGCCAGCTATAATCTATAATCCAAACAATCTTATGTAATGCTCTGTCCATAATCCAAACAATCGTCTCTAATGGGAATCTGGTAGATTGCCAGTGTTCAATTAAGCAACTGACCGTTCTGTTGTGGGGGGGGAACCTGCAGTAGAACACAAAACTCACTGAGAAGGTATTTTCTGTGTTCCAGACTTATGGGGACGTGGAAGCAGGAAGTAGGAAGTAGGAAGTAGGCGTCCTGCAGGTCCACTGTGATTGGATGGAGGGCCTGGGAGAGTGGCAAAAACATTGTAGATTTGATCTACATTTGAAGTAAATGTGTTATTTTTGTAATTATGTATATATTCATCAGTAGCCAGCCAGTCTATATTTGTTTAATACTACATAAGTAGCTTGGTAGCCATTAGCAAAGGCAACGTATTCTCAGAAATACAGTAAATTAGTTTGGCATTGGAAAATAAATTTCCTTCCTTGGAAAATTTACTTTTTTTTTTGTTTACTTGCAGTAATTGTGGTTTTTCGTTTAGTTTGCAAACAACAAAGACGGATAATTGCCTTCCCACATGGCCAAATGCAATCAGGGAGGGAATCATTACCAGCTACATTAAGTATGGGCTTCTGGGTTCTGTCATGCCTAGACTGTGATCATGCAAAGGCTGGGTATTCTCTGGTGACTTGTGCTCGCTTGCAGATGTTTAATCATGGATGTTTTTAGACTTGTAAGCAGCAATTTTAGTGTAATTATTTCAACACACAAACATCATTCAGATTGCGCCCAGTTGACCTGGAAGACAGAAAAGTATTGCAGTACATATCAAAACTATCAGAGGCTGTTCTTGAGCTTGCCTGACAGTTTTGTTGGGTTTCCTGTGGTTAGCTGACACCTTTGTTGGGTTTCCTGTAGTTGGCTGACACGTTTGTTGGGTGTTCTGTGGTTGGCTGACACTTTGGTTGTTTTAGACTTTTTGGTCATTGTGAGAGTGAAAAGCTGGCTACTTGTAAAGACCAGACTAATACGTAAACACATTCAGCTGTATATGAGGAGGGGTTTTTCAAACGTGAAAGAATAACCAAGTCAAAGAAATGTATGTAGTTCTATATGTTTAGACAAAGTACATATGTATGTAGTGTTATATGTATATACATCTAAATAATATACCTAGATTGCGTCCCATCCTTATTTCACTTCTGAATTTTTTTATCTTAATTTCTCAAAGCGTAATACTCAAAGTGTTCCATGATTAAATTTACATTTAAGATGTAGTCCATTTAATTATACATGAAAATTAAATATGACAAAAAGTCCATTCTATGTATCGATTTTGGTATTCTGTTCGGTGATTATTTAATTTTAGAATTGCACAAATATTGAGCATTCCTGTAATTGTTTAAAATGAAATGGATTCAAGTTTAAAGAGATAATAATGACGGCAAAGGATAGTTATACACATGTATCCGGGCTAGAGGCAATTTTCACACAGTAATGCAATGTTACAGTGGATGCACATGTCATAAACCTCTAAGACAGGCACTGTGAGAGCCATAGCCCCGGGTGTTGTGCAGAACCCGTTTAGGGATAGTTCCCATGACAACGTGGGGCTGTAAACATGGATTTCTGAGACAAAGGCTTGGGTTGTGTCATAAGCCAAAGTATTTGGGTTTATTTTATGATATTGTATAATAATTTGAACCATTACAGTTTGGTCCAGAAAGTGACCTCCCAAATGAATCTTGGTTGTGTTTTTTTTTTTTTTTTTTTTGCAATATTCAGCATTAATACGAATAATTTAGACTGCTATAAAAACTGAAATAAATAGGTAATAAATAATAATGTGGCAACAGATTGGTGCTGCTCACCGCTGTTATTAATGAGGTTAAACAAAATGTTTAAATGTTAAATGTTATTAATGAAAGGTCTAAACAAAGTGTTTCTCGGCAGGACACCCCGTCAGAATCTGTGCCTTTTTGCACTGTGTGGACACTTTATTGATACCAGAGTAATCGAGTGATCCGAGTAAACATTTTTGCGCAGCTCTTAAGCCCAACAGTAAAATCTGTTCCCTCATGACCATTGGGTTAATGAATAGGGAACAGCTTTCATCTAAGGAGAGGGCTCATTAGACGGCGCACTACCCAAGCTCCCATGCCCCTCCCCTCTGGGTCGGAATAGAGTTTGCCGTGCACCTCGGATTCTCAAAGTCAGGCCCCCGAGGGCTTAGTTTCCTGCAAAACACGCTCCCTGCCCTCCAGCATGCTGTGACTGATGGAAACATCTTCCCTTCAGAAATGGGCCATCAAGGCGCAGCAGAATAGCATCTTCTCTTTAATAAATGGTGCATTGGATCGCCTATATCTTGTTACCGCATTTGTGAAATAGACAGGGGTTTTAAGGGCTGAGAGTTTTTGAAGAAAAATAAAATGAGATAACATCTTTGTTATTTTGTCTTGATATGTGACTGTTTACGCAGTCCATGTTTGAGTATATATTTTTTCTATTGGCTTCTGTTAGTAAATCTAAAATTGAATATTTTTTTTTTTTTTAATATTAAGTGTTTGTTTGCTACTTATAGGCTGTGTACTTTATGTAATACAAGATGTGATTCAAGACCATGTTTTCATTTTGTCAGTATTTATTTTTTCAGAGAAACCATTAGCACTGAGCACCAAGGTCCTGGGTTAGACCCTTAGAGTCTCTGTTCTTGTGGGTTTCGACCGGTTCTCCGGTTTCCTTGAGTGTGTGGCTGTGTCTGTGTGTCTTCTGTCCTGGGACGGACTGGCTTGGGGTGTACCCTGCCTTACACCCTGTGTCTGATAGTCTAGGCCCCGATGCACCCCTGGGTTGAATAAGTGGCTATTAAAAATGAACGACTGTATGATGAATAATCGTTAACCCTTTGATGTGCAAGCTGTATAAAAGCATCTATAACAGCAATCTGTAATCATCACCTAAATAGTCAGGAGTCCAACTGTAAGGATTATTTAGATCGACTGAAAATAATGTTTACATCATTATGTATTCTGGCAAATCTGTCAGATGTAATTAAATAAACACAGTATTGAGAGTTCTTGAAATGTATCCCTCGATGAAATGTATGGCATGGAGCCAACTATGCAGCTTATGAATAGAGCTATTCCGCTTTTTTCAAAGCACAGGCCTCTGCAGTGTTGTATGCCGCTATCCAATCACAGCACTTTTGGCAGGAAGGGACACTCCTCCATTTCAGTGGGGGCATGTTGATTCCAGAATACGTGAGCGTAAACCAATGACGCTTTGAGTACAGTTGTAATGGCCAATAATAAGATCCCCAGCATGTTTTCACAGCAGGGCGATTTACATGCTGGCCTTTTGTGAAGACCGACAGACACAATGCGCTTTGCTGACATGTAATTAGAAAAAAAATTCAGCCCCAGAAGAAATGAGTGATGGATGTTGGGACTTTAATAGAAAAGGCATTTTGTGGCAATGACTTATGATAGAATTATGTGCCATGCGATGGGTATTGGGCTTAATCGAAGGCTTTGCTCAGGAGAAATGAGTTCCCCCGACAATGCAAGAATTTTATTTACTTTCATCATTAACGTTTTTCATGTTGATGCATTCTGTATTTAGGCTTGTCTGGTAGTTTTCAGGTAAGTGGGATTTTTACTTTAGTGGAAAGCCCCGCCCCCGTTTGCCCCTTTGTACCATAAGACAACTATAAACTGAAATCTCCACTGAACTGCTTTTCTGTGGAATATCATTTGTCCATTTTTTTTAAACCCGCCTTTGACGGTCAGATATTTAAGAAAGGGAAAACGTTAGTTAAATATTAAAAAATGCTTTTATAGACTGGTTAATACAATTAAGTTAATATTTATCTTATTTGAAGTGCTTGACCTGCACACACGGGGGTCCTGTAGGATCAGGATCGGGAACCCCTGGGTTAGAGGGACCCCTCTTTACAGCCCCATTACTCTCCTTAATGCGGAGCAGATTAGTATGGCTGGGATATCATGTCAGTTCAGCAGTGAATTTATTCATGACTGAGCTGAACTATGGTTGGGGCAAAATCCTGCTAAGTGCATTTCATATGATTGCATTCAATAATACTCAGTGTTTATTTCTTTTTTGTAATTATCTTACTTCTTCTACTGATAAAAACAAAAACCTATAAAATACAGTTGGGTGAAGTCTGAGTGGCACATTGCCAAAGTCCCAGCTTGGTCCAGCCATTATAAAGACATATCGTATAGTTTTGCTCCTTTCCCCAGAAAGAGTTTATTATTTTTATTAGATTTTGTCTCAATGGAAGGTCATAATTGCTTTTAGATGTACCTGTACAAACTTACTTAGAAATATACTGCTGTGGAAAAGAGGAAAACAGTCAATTTAAATGGACCATTTCAATTTAAACCAGTAACACTGTTTCTGTTTTCCATGTAGATACTAAGGGTTAATAATATAATTTTGTTGTCTGTATTTTAAAACAAAACAATTCTGTGGAAAACAAAGGATGTTATTGCATAAAAACAGAATATTTTTAAATAATAGAAAATATCTAGCTTGGATGGTAGAAACGGTCAGTACAGCTAGGGGGCGCTCTTGATTTTTACTATCATGTTATAACGTTCATCAAGCCCCGCCGGAAAGGTTCCTGCACCACCTGGTTGAGAACCGAGGTAAAACAAATTCTGAATAAAGTTCATTCTGGGCCCAAAAGGCGAGGGAGAAAAAGGCACATTTATGAACAGAAGCAGAATTTTATTAAAAACAGCCCAGAAGTTGTAATTACTTCAGGACATGGGAATGAAAAGGCCCCTTTGATCTCAAGGCACCAGTGAATTTGTCCTACTTGCATAGAAAGTAAACCCTAGCAAATGCTCGAGTGTTCCCTGATTATTATGTTTATGCTGAGTCCAGTTGAAGAGGTTTGTTAAAAGTGGCTTAAAGACCTAGGGCGTTTTCCCTTCTTCTGTAAGCTAGAGCTTCCTGGGGGGGGGGGGGGGGGGGGGGGGGGGGGGGGGGGGGGGGGGGGGGGGGGGGGGGGG
>JAOYSI010028029.1:7096-30542 GCA_025775065.1 Hiodon alosoides
GAGCCAGTCAGCCACACAGAACACACCAAGTGTTCCCCCAGATCTCTAAAGCTGGTGAAGAACATGAGATCCTCAGAACACACCAGACCCAATGGTATATAACTGTGTCTCACGCTGTTCTCACTGGGAAAGCCAATAGAATCCATTACCTGGTCGTCGAGCGGAAGCTCTCCGAAGGCAGGGATGAACTTGGCCCACTCCACCAGCACCAGAAGCTGTTGCTTCATGGACTCGCACACCTCTGCTATTCCCGCCCGCCTCTTGTCCGAGACATCTGTCGGGCTGGGGACGTTGGCCTGCAGAGAAACCAACGTCAATCACACGTTCCACACCTTCACAACACCAGCCCTACAAGCACTCAAAGAGTGAATGACGTAAAAATGGAATTACAGTGCAAATTATGTATAATACAAAACAACATATAAGAAGAAGCTGAAATATCCACATCAGAACTACAGCAATTAAGACAATAAGGAGCTATAATGAAGTGATGCAAGGCAAGGGCCAATCCGCTACCTGCTGTGACAACGCCTCAGCTTGGGCCAGCACTGTGATAGGTGGCAGGTCGTGGGGGTCACACGCGTTCCTCCGGGAACTGATCCGATCCCTCTCATTCTGAACAGCTGGAAAGAAAGCCCAGACATTGTTAGTCTCCTTGGTTGACAGGCAGGGTGCAATCCAAGGCTGTGGCAAAACGTTGTCACGGAGACAACGTGAAACAGATGACTTCCAAAACATGAACGCTAAATATGCTTCTCATGGGAAATTCATCATCTTAGAACACTGTGTTTTATCAATAGGAGGTTATAATTAGAACTGTAAACCTGTCGGCTCTAAATAGATTGGTTGTGATATTTTAAAAAGACATTGCAAAAGAAGATCTAAATACGTCCCTATTTAACCTTTAATTTAATCACAAAATACTGTGCCTGGACTTTCCAAACCGCATGTAAAGCAGTAAAATGTAGTTGGACAGAATCCAGCTGAGCAGATACAACATTCCCGTGGCAGAGAAATGAGTAACAGAGAAAAGTAAAACTTTAACCAGTGACTTCACTAAAATATCACACAAGCAGTCAAGCTAGCACATGACCGCCAGTCATAAAGCAAAGCAAAGTTATCACTCCAATAAACGGCACATTCCTGCAGTGAACCCTGACTCTGATCTCGTGCTTAGCCACTCCAACCTGCATTACAGAGGGTTACATTACATAACAGAGCTTCCTTTTCCATCGCTAATACAACAATCATTTGTTAGGAAACACTGCGGATGTGTCCAGTAAAAGTTATTTTTCCTCCCTTTAAAATCCTCCACCCGATGTTTTTAATTTCAGCACCAGCCGCAGGCTTCAGAATGCCCTGTAGAGTATGTAGCATCCCTGTTGAACGCACGGAGAAGCGCTGACGTAACACCTGGGTGGAGCAGCGTGTTCGGGGGCAAGGCGGAGGAATGGCCGGGGAGAGTTTACCTTCTTTCTTCATTCCTGCTCGAAAGCATTTGTGTAGCCTGCAAAACCGACATTGATTCCTCTTGTCTTTGTCGACCACACACTGTCGGCTGAACCTGGTCTCCGAGAGGAGAAAACAACGTGCTTTAGCATTGCATGCTAATTAATCGCCTACAGCACATTTAAGCAGATGCGTGCGGTATGAAGTTTTTTTTTTTGTGCTGGAAAACCCTTTTATTTACATGCAGAAATATACATCCATAAAATCCGCTCCGCTGGCTCCCCACTCTCCCTGCTCTCCCCACTCCACTCGCTCCCCACTCTCCCCACTCAGCTCGCTCCCCACTCTCCCCACTCTCCCCGCTCCGCTCGCTCCCCACTCTCCCCACTCTCCCCACTCAGCTCGCTCCCCACTCTCCCCACTCTCCTCGCTCAGCTCGCTCCCCACTCTCCCCACTCTCCCCACTCTCCTCGCTCAGCTCGCTCCCCACTCTCCCCACTCAGCTCGCTCCCCACTCTCCCCACTCTCCCCACTCAGCTCGCGCCCTGCTCTCCCTGCTCTCTCCGCTCCACTCCCTCCCCGGTCTCCCCACTCTCTCCGCTCCGCTCGCTCTCCACTCTGCTCGCTCCCGCTCCGATCGCTCCCCGTTCTCTCTGCTCTCTCCCTGCTCCACTCACGCTCCCCACTCCGCCCGGTTCCCGAGGCCCAGGCACCTGCAGGAGTAGACGTGGCTCTTGCGGATGCTCCGTCTGAAGAAGCCCTTGCAGCCGTCACAGCTGGACGCGCCGTAGTGCTTGCCTGTGGCTTTGTCCCCACAGATGGCGCAGTTTGAGTTCAGGCCATCCCCTGGATTCATGTTGTTAGGCTCTGTCAGCATGCTGTCCGTGGACCCTGTAGGAACAGCCACAGTATAGCTGCAGACAAAATCTTACACTCTGCAGGAACAGCCACAGTATAGCTGCAGACAAAATATTACACTCTGCAGGAACAGCCACAGTGTTACTGCAGACAAAATATTACACTCTGCAGGAACAAAATATTACGTTTAGTGTTTCTAAAAAGCGATTAAAAACCTGAGGATAATGCCAGGGGGCGTGCCACATTACACTCAGGTGTTTTATATCATTTTAAACCACAGCATTTCCCAGTGTCAGAAATGTTCTCTTGCCCTTTATCTAAAATATGTACAATTTTGATTACGCGTTGCTGGTTTCAGAAGGTTACTTCCTCTCCTAATAATGGCTTTAAATGATTACTATGAGTTTAATTAAATGAAATGGGTAAATATAAAGAGTATCGTGAGGAGGTGCAGACTATGTGAAGTCTTGGAAAATATCAGGCATGCACCAGGATTCCTTAGGTCAAAGTGTGCCATCCTGTCCTGGACGGAGACACAAATCTGTACAGGTAACTGTGATGAACGGTTCCCAATCCTGTAGCACTGAAAACTATGATGATCATTTCTCTACAGGAAGTGACATCACACAACCATTACCAAAAAAAAACAAAAAACAAAATCTCCTACTCTGCACATTGTTCCGAAAAATATAAATGAAATTTAACAGCAATGTATACAAGAATTAGCTAAATTTCCAGAAACAAATAATTCTTGTAAGTAGATCAAACCCTCGTTCCAAATAAAAGTAATTAGACCAATGCTTGGTACAGATTAATTTCCCATGTAAAATCCAAAGCAGACCGTGAATACAGATTCTCCAATGCTACCTGAGAAATAAATATAAAAGGAAAAAAACACATGAGGGCCAGGTTTGAGGGACTTTCGTGTTATTTCAGTACATCGCACCCCATGACACCGTCTGTCCAAAAGCACAGCCACTCACAAGACCGTAGAGATGAGTGTCAGCAGTGACATCAGAACCTGTGTCCAATGCATTTTCTTTAGCAATGTGTAAATTGAAAATGAATGAACTGGTTAATCTCTCGAATTTAAACTTGCTAATTCTTACTGAGCATTCTTACGTTTTGTAAGTAATGCCTTCAGGAAGCAATGCAAAGCTTTACACTTCCGTTCTGTTTTACCACACTTTCTGGCTGCTTCTACTTCCAAGAACAACCCAAAACAAAGGGTTTTTTATAAACACAAAGCAAACTAGACATTAATCTTTAAAATATCAGTTTTTCTTATCTCTATCCATGCAGTTCACAGAAGTGCACAAATTATTTTAAATGTATATTTATAGTACAAGCTTTGTGATCACACAAATCATTGAGAGAACAATTATTCAACCAATTAAATCTTTTTGTGTTGAAATACACCAAAAATTGAAATATTACAATCATAACAAATCGCTTGAAGAAGATTTTTTATGATAGTAAGAAGTTTTTGAAAAAGGCTACGTGATTATAACTCCTGAACCCTTGTTGGTGTGAGTAAACCCTTGTTGGTGTAAGTAAACTCTACGACTCACCGCCCTCGTACTGAGACTCAGCGCCCGCGTGCTGAGACTCACCGCTCTCGTACTGAGACTCACCGCCCTCGTACTGAGACTCAGCGCCCGCGTACTGAGACTCAGCGCCCGCGTACTGAGACTCAGCGCCCGCGTACTGAGACTCACCGCCCGCGTACTGAGACTCACCGCCCTCGTACTGAGACTCAGCGCCCGCGTACTGAGACTCGCCGCCCTCGTACTGAGACTCACCGCCCTCGTAAAGCATGCCAGGGCTCTCGAACTCCAGCGTGGTATATGTGGGATCCAAGCCCTCGCAGTAATTGGCCACATCCATGTCCAGAGCAGCCTTGGAGGGTGTCATCTGCAAAGCTTCTCCGACAAGCTCCCTGAGGTCTGTCTTCTCTGTTATTCTTTTACACACGCGCGGCGCGCCGCGGCTAACCCTAACTTACCCTTGGCACCAATGGCGTTAGTCACGCTATTCGAGGAAAGGGAGGAGTCCTTGATCCTTCACTGCTACCAATATGAGGATTGAGGGCTCACGATTATTACTTTCAGTTCGATAATAAGCAGCCCCGTGGGTTATAAGCTGGTGCACAGAGCGGACATAAAGGACCTCTGAAGTAAACCAAACTTGCCCCACTATAATGAAAGCGAGAATTTCCTGGTAACATATTCACAAACACATCAGACATATCTTATCTTCAAACCCATTGCACATCATTCCATGGCAAATTGCAATCTAAAGGGGGAATATAACTTCTTCCAATCTTATCTGTAAGGTCATTATAAATATTCTTGAGGAAACTCCCACCAAGTCTAGCATATCTTCTCAACACTTTGATTTTCAGGTTTTTGAAGTATAATATCTTAACATTAACATCCGTTTAGGTATTTACCTACAAAAATTTAAAAACAACAAAAATAATATTTTTAATATCCTCTCATATGTGATATGTAATGTGTCTATAAAGCATTTGTTTTTGTTTATCATTACTGCGGTCAATTCAAATAGAATTGAACTGGGGAGTGGTAAAAAAAAGTTAATAGCGGGAACCATGGACAGCAACAGAAAATCCTCTTCTTTGCATGAATTTGGGGTAACAACAATAACAGCGGTCTTTGATTCTATTCAGCTGGAGTAGCAGGTTTCACTTTCCTCAGAATTTCCTAATTTCCTCACGCTAATTAGCATTCCTTCATAATAAAAAAACAGTTTGAGCTCTTATCATTGGTCTCTGAAAAATTATCTGTGTTAACAGTGTTACTGCCCAGTGTTACTGCCCATTGTAACTCTTTTACTGCCCAGTCTAACTGTTACTGCCCGGTGTTACTGCCCAGTGTTACTGCCCAGTGTTACTGCCCAGTCTAACTGTTACTGCCCAGTGTTACTGCCCAGTGTTACTGCCCAGTGTAACTGTGTTACTGCCCAGTGTTACTGCCCAGTGTTACTGCCCAGTCTAACTGTTACTGCCCAGTGTAACTGTGTTACTGCCCGGTGTTACTGCCCAGTGTTACTGCCCAGTGTTACTGCCCAGTCTAACTGTTACTGCCCAGTGTTACTGCCCAGTGTTACTGCCCAGTGTTACTGCCCAGTCTAACTGTTACTGCCCAGTGTTACTGCCCAGTGTAACTGTGTTACTGCCCAGTGTTACTCTCCAGTGTTACTGTGTTACTGTCCAGTGTTACTGTGTTACTGTCCAGTGTAACTCCCCAGTGTTACTGTGTTACTGTCCAGTGTTACTGAGTTACGACCCAGTGTTACTGCCCATTGTAACTCTTTTACTGCCCAGTCTAACTGTTACTGCCCAGTGTTACTGCCCAGTGTAACTGTGTTACTGCCCAGTGTTACTGTGTTACTGTCCAGTGTAACTCCCCAGTGTTACTGTGTTACTGTCCAGTGTTACTGAGTTACGACCCAGTGTAACTGCCCAGTGTTACTACCTTACTGCACGGATGTGTTTGTATTCATCGCCCTTAGTGGAAACACAACACTGACGGTCACTTGGTAAAACTGACAGATATTGTTTTGGTAAAAATTTAAATGTATGTTTCTTTATATACATTTTTTTTATTGTACTTTGAGAAATGTATTTGGACTTTTTTAGGTGTTTAAAAGCACTGAATAGCCACTGAATAGCCACTTTATTTGTAGCTATTTTTATTAGAAACAAGTGAGACCTCTAAAAGTAAGGACCTGAAATAAATCAATTAATACATAATAGGTTAATAATTACTAAAGTACTGAATACTAAAACAACTATCCAAATAAACTACTCTTCATAAAGACAACAGTATAATTTAAGCTTATAAAATAATGCTTTACTCTCTACTCAAAAGAGTAAAGTTTCTTATTTAATTTATATTCATCGAACTTCACAGTTTCTGTCAGTATGTCTCTCTTCGGGGCCCTCCCCCACTGCCGCTAAGCACAGAGCAATAAAACACGAAAACCCAATGAGTTACTGCAATAAAACGCCATATACCGGCCGGTTTATTTAGTTTTCTTTCATAATGACGGTGCCAGGGACCTTGGTACCTGGTGATGCATGAGAACCCAGCTTTTCGGCCAGCAGTTTTGTGTCTAATTGCTGTGTTGCTGCGGTCATACAAAAATTTACGAGAAGCGTGTGAAAATTGAGAACACAACTGAGGTCTGAAAACTACGATGCACAACGTCTTATTATTGTTATTATCGTTATAATTAATATCCATATGTTTAATTTCACATGCACAAGGACAGTTAAATTAAAAGGACAAAACACTGAAACTTGACAATGATTAAACAACGTAAATAAAATTGTTTTTATGGAGCTATATGCTATGAGAGGCTAACAGGACCGTAGAAAAGGTTTTTGTTGTTGTTGTTTTACAATACATATATATTCAAATACCCATTGTTGCTATAAATATAGAAAAACATAGTTCGAAGCGATGGTGCTCCTGGAAGTTATTTCAATTTTGAAACTTTCGAATGCTGTAGACAGCCGGTTCCATTTCTGTTAACCTGTTTTCTTTGGCAATGCGCATTCGGTCGAGGTATGTTAACTGTTCCGAACGATAAAACACCCACCAAGTGCGCTCTTCTTTATATTTTGTAGCAGCCTCGAGCGCACTATGGGTTCATTGTTGGGGCCTACCTTCGCATTCCCACACCCATTTATTTATTTATTTATTTATTTATTTATTTATTCGTCTATGTATTCTGTTTGTTTTTTTTACTCGACTCCTGATTTTAAATTGAAACTATTTGAAATAATTATATAACGTAATATTTGTCCACACATGCAGAAAATATAGCTTATCTTGTTTTCTACTAAACGATACGCCAAGAAGTGCAATGCCATTTTTACCAACTAATACTTAATCGGTGCGAATTCCTAACAAAACCAAAAATTATAACATTCAGAGTTGTTTTCAAATACATATTGCTGGGGCAATGCCGTGGACACTGAGGAAAGTGAAGATTGATTGCGAAGCCAAGTAAAACCTATCAAAACGATGCGTGTACCTGAGGGACGGTAATCTACAGATCCAATGTCGTTGAACTTTCATTTACAACCTAACCACGTGACAAGCCCTTTGCGTTTCTCTCAAGTTCTCAAATTGTGTTTTGTTTTGTCAAAAGTTTCACCGACAAAAAAAAATTCGTTAGAGTTTTCTCTGATAATACAACACTCGTTCAAGTCTTTACAAAAACTACTGATCTTACCTTCATATAGGTCAGGCCTCGATCAGTCCAAGTTCTGACACAAATGTCGCCTTTGGTTTTAGGACTATAACGCGCAGAGCAAGTTCTTTCGTTCTGATTTCGAAACGTTTACAAGGCAACTTGAGCTAAGCTGTATTTCAATGATAAACCCATTAAATGGCGTCAGGGAAGCTTGTCATTAGATCGATTTACTAAACAAACTGAAACTTGGGTGGGGATGTTAAACAGTAACCAACTTCAATAAAAGCTTAAAAAAAAAAAAAACCTGGGTGGTAGTAGATGTTGAAGGTGGTTAATTTTATTTTTATTAAATATCTTGAAATATGAAATGTCATTATTTCTTTAGCCAATGATAAAATACGAAGCGTTGCTAGTTTATTGCTTCTGGAGTATTTATTTATTACTCAAATTATATTGCGGTGTTTATGAGCAATCATCTATTAGCACGATTTGTTAAAACTGGATATCTCCATGACGGTTCAACGAGGGCATGAGCACAGATAACGTGTTTTCGCTTAGACTAGGCATATCTATAGACCTATTATAGATCAGAAATCGAATACACATTTTGAAACACGGAAATAGAAGAAATTTAAATTATAACCGGTACACATTCTTGGTTGGTCAGAAACATCAAATGCCGCCTTTGTTCATAGTTAGATGATTAGAAGCAATTAGATAATGAGATATTTCCAGGCTCCCTAAAATTCTTAAATCTCCAAACATTGGACATTTGGCAGAGGGCCAAAACTGGGTACTATGACGCGAACCAACAGATGGCGGCAAAGTACAATTACGGTTTTCTGTTGCTTTACCATTAAAGTTGTGCTGCCTTCATAAGACATTTTATAATCGGGTTTTAAAGAGTGCGGCTTTGACCCAATCAAAACTTAAAGTAAAAGCAGGTCAATGTCCCAGACAGCGACGCTGGCCAGTAAGCTGTGCAGATTCCGATAGAGACTGTCCCGCCTCCTGAAGAAGGTCAGGTAGCGGGTGATGAGGATGATCAGGTAGAAGACGATACTGAGATGCATGTGTAAATGCAGCATGGCGCTCACCACCCTGCAGAACGCCGGGGTTAGATCCCACCTCTCCGACGCATAGTAGTAGATCCGGAACGGGATAGTTAGGAGGAACAGGGAGTGCACCAAAATCAGGTTCATGACCGCCAGAGTGGTCACAGAGCGGATGTTGGATTTCAAGATTCAAGGCCATGAACGAGACGCTGAAGATTTCCCCCAAAAGGACACGATTGTAGAAGAAGAGCAAAGTAATTTTCGTTTCCTGTGTCAGGGTAGCATTGTGGCTCGTGGTGTAATTCTCTCCCATTTTGAGTTATTAGGCTACTTCGTAATTCTCAAGTCCTATTAAATCCTAAAAATAAACTGTTATTTTTTAACATTCAATCTGTCCACAATCCTACATCATTTACAATCTTACATTATTTACGTGCCAGAGAATGCAATAAGACTGACACGCTTATCTACATTAAATTCAGGGCTGAAGTACCTTAAAGTCATTGTTGTTGTTAATTAAGGTTAACCGAAAAGCTTATTTTAATTTAATGGGGACAGTTTAGCGATATAGAATAGTGAGCCATTGAGATATTGGTTAAAAACAGGATAGACCCTTTTTCAGACAAGGCGGTTGGATCAAAATGCAATTCGATTAAATAATGGTAAGAGCCAGAACCTAGTGCAGAAATAATGCCACGGAACACCCTAATTTTCGTATGATGTGAATAAAATGTTTTGTTGAACAGGTCCCATTTAACTTAAATATGACAACATAGCACAAACTCAGAAACCACCCTCTTCCTCATAACACGCGGTTCCTTTAGAAAACTAGTCGGCGTTGTATTCTAGCGGAGCAGTAATCACTTGTCAGTTAATTTCTTACACATTGGAAATTCTTACAGAATCAGAAGTTACCAAATGCTTCCTAGCCAAAGGATCTGTTGTGACATCTTTTCTCACTGCCGGCGAAAGCATTTGTACTAAAGATTACATGAATTACAAAAAAAATTTTGCAAAAATCAGGTTTGCAAACTATAACACGGTAGCGTTCAGCCCTCAGTTCTAAAATATGATTTAAGTTTATATTTTAGTAATTACAAGATAATAAACATCAGAAGTCCCCACATTCGTTATAAAATAGAAACGAAATGTTGATATCGCTCTCAATTGCATTTAAGATTTAAGAATTCATCCTAGATAAGCAATCCCAATCGTAACTATTTTCTCAGCTAATCAAGAAAAATACTTGTCCGCATCAACCAACCCCTCCTCTAAACATAATAATTGCATTTAACCTCGAACTATTTTTAGGCCGTTCGCGTGTCATTGAAATGCATTTGTCTCCTGGCAATGAGCGTGTCTCGCATGCACACCTGATCCTGCCTAATATGTCAGTAAAGAATGTATCCACTTCTTCTGAGAGAACGATTATGGCAACTGACTCCAACATATATGAGTAGATACGCTTAGTTTTTTCACTCCAAATGTATATATCGTCTTTGGTAAAAGTCAAAACCTCACAATCTAAAAAGGGGGGTTGAAATAATAATAAGCTTCAATTCAAATTTATCGCCTCAAACAAAACCCTGTCAGCAGAAAGCAAGCTGTGTCTGTTTTATCTTAGCTTTAGGCATGACATATTTCATTTATAACTTTTAAAGACCTGAGGAACACAGCTAAATATTAAACACAAGGCATATTTAGTCTCTGGTGCCAAAAGTGCCAAATTAATTTAGACAGCATCATCGTTTTAAACCAAAGAAAAACAAAATAAACTGTACCACCGCACTGACCGGCTGGAGACCTTAAGCTCTCCGGCAAGTGGGTCAACCAGCTTGACTACACACGTTAGTGCAAACCCTGAGGCAAGTGTTACAGTTTGCTGGTAACAGTGACTGGCGCGCACACAAACCTGATGTTTGATCTTTTGTTATTGAAGTGTTTAAATTACTTTGACAACCCACTAATCGCACTTTAAAAAAATCTGAGACAGACATCCTTTAGATGAAGCTGGTTTATAAATTGTGCTTTATTTTATAAATGAGGTAGCCTCGTTGCTACCATTTTAGCGTCACTCAGGCATTAAGGGGCCATGAACCAGGTTGTCAGAAGTTATCGCTACATGCCAGAGCCCAGAGCAGCCAAACGTGTTACCTTGGACATGGTATTATATATCACCATCCTTATTCAGTATGATTTTGTATATGTACAGTTTAATCTTTGCTCAACATGAAAGCAGACTTTCAGGCCACTCTCAATTAAACTGTATTATTCAGATCATATCATTCGCTGGCAAAAGCTGTAATTTGCATGCACCCATAATTTTATGTTAGATCAACTTTAGGGGATAAATGCGTGGTGTTGAAGGAGGTTCATGGCCTTCCATTGAAGAAAGAGCATATTTTATTACATTTCCAATAGCTTCCTTTCCACGCAAAAATCAACATGTCAAAACAGTTGAAAGAAGACACCGCAAGAAAGACCTCGTTTTCAGCGTCAAGCGGTCGAGACCTTGAAATCTGACTGACATAGTATATCCTGAAAATGTGGTACGGAACATAGCATACAAGCAAGACCAACACAAAACAGAGGCTTTTCATTTGAGCCCTGAACTCCTGGTGAGCGTAGGCAAATGCTCCGTGCATTCTGAGTACCGAGAACAAAATGTACACCTGTAAGCAGGTCAGCACACACACAGCAAGGAGAGTGGCTCCGCTGATTACGTAGTTCAGGACGGCCACCGGGGCATTTTCCAGCACCTTCCCGTAATGGAAACAGGTGTATTTGTTGTCCCCCTCCGAGACTCCATATTTTGAAATCAGCGCGGGGAGAATGAAGACCATGACAATGACCCAGACAGCGACGCTGGCCAGTAAGCTGTGCAGATTCCGATAGAACTCCACACTGTCCCGCCTCCTGAAGAAGGTCAGGTAGCGGGTGATGAGGATGATCATGTAGAAGACGAAACTGAGATGCATGTGTAAATGCAGCATGGCGCTCACCACCTTGCAGAACGCCGGGGTTAGATCCCACCTCTCCGACGCATAGTAGTAGATCCGGAACGGGATAGTTAGTAGGAACAGGGAGTGCACCAAAATCAGGTTCATGACCGCCAGAGTGGTCACAGAGCGGATGTTGGATTTCAGATTCCTGGCAATGAACGCGATGCTCACAATTCCCCCAATAAGGACAACATTGTAGATAAAGAGCAAAGTAATTTTCATTTCCTGTGTCAGGGTAGCATTGTGGCGCGTGGTGTAATTATCTCCCATCCTGAGTGTTTTATCTCCCAGTTGTCAAGTCCTCTTGCACCCTAAAAATAAATGTTTTTTTTAACATTCGATCTGCTCACAATATTACATCATTTATAATCTTACATCATTTACAATCGTATATTACTTACGTGCCATAGAATGCATTAAGAATGACAAGCTTGTCTACATTAAATTCAGGGCTGAAGTACCTTAATGTCATTGCTGTTGTTAATTAAGGGTAACCGAAAATCTCATTTAAATTTATTGGGGAAGGTTTATCGTTATAGAATAGTGAGCCAACGAGATGTTGAGATCGAGGCCGAGTTTAAAAATAATCAATCCACAATCAGCTTAAAACAAAACATCCCTGGCACTGAACCCACTCAGCTGACAGAAGACCGAAACCTACTGAAAACCTTAAGAGGTTTGGGAAAGCCCGCCACAGCCGTAGTAAGATCGCCAAAAGGCTATGGATTTGTCTTGTATAAAAGTAAGAGAGGATAAATAACCGTTTCAGACATTCATCACTTCACACTTTACCAAGTTATGGGGCCGCTGGTAGGGGAGTGGTGTGGTTAAGGCTAGTAACCGTTAGGTTGAGACCCCAGCTCTTGTACCCTTGAGCAAGTTACTTAACCTGAATTGCTTCAGTAAAATATCCTGCTGTATAAGTGGATGGTTGTATAAATTGTAAGCTGCGTGGGTTGCTTTCGAAAGGAAAGAGTCTGCTAATACACAAATGTTTTGCATGTAAACGACAGCACTTTTGTACGTTACTCTGGATAAGGGTCTGGGCTAAATGACTGAAATGTAAATGTTAAATGTGAGTTTGTCTCAGTCCCATAACAATTGTTAATATATACCTGACCTCCACACAACATGATTAGCCTACGGTTCCAAGGAAAGTGAGAGTGGGTGGATTCATCTCAACTTCTGTCTAATTGTTATACCAATAGACATACATTTACACAAGTAAATCGCACTTAATTCAATAACGTTTCTTCTATTATCTAAACTTAGTGGATTGAATTAAAATTTTGGATTTTCTACCAGATCTTATCAGAACTGTTCTACCGACTTTCATCCAATATTGACTTTAGAAGTTTTACGGTTCTGATCTGTGGCGCCGTCTAGCTACATATTAACTTTCAGGACTTTCTACCCAAGCCGGAATGGATCAGAATGCAGAACGATTTAATAACGACAACGAACCAGTCCAGTAATAATAACAATGAACAGCATAATTTTCGTGAATACAGTGTTTTATTGAACAGGTCCCATTTAACCTAAATAGGACAACCTCTGAACCCCCCCAGAACAAAGGCTCTGTTGCGACATCTTTTCTGAATGCCGGCGACAGCATTTATACTAAAGATTACAAGTGTTTTAAAATGTGTCATGTTTTCATTCTCATCTAAAACCACATTTGTTCACCATAACCTCGTAGTGCCCAGAACTTAAATATGGTGAAATTTTATATTTAAGTAATAAAAAAATAAGCAATAAGATCATAAATGTCAGAAGTCCCTCATAGATTATAATTTTCACCTCTCCACAGGGTCGGCATTTGCTTAATTAGCATCCGCCTCACCGGAGTTTAATTTAGGATTTTTACTTTTTCAATGTTTTCATGATTTGTTTATTATTCCCACCTGTTCCTTGTTTTATTGGTACTCATGTCAAGTGTATTTATACCTCTGTTGTCCGTTTAGTCTTTGCGAGGTCTGTCTTTCTATATTTCTGAGCGGTTAGGCTTGTTTGAGCGGCCGTGGGTTGACGCCTTGCTTGTTTACTCGTTTTAGAGTATTCTTTGAATTTCCCGTATTGCTATTTTACGACTTAATACACTTTTTGTTGTTTAGTTGAACCACTAATCTGTCAGATGCAAATCCCGATAATAACCATCTACTCACCTAATCAAGGAAAAAAATTGTTGCCCGCATCAACCAACCTCCTCTAAACCGTATAATCGCAATTTACCTCACGATATCTTTGGGTCGCTCCAGTGTTTGTGCGCGTGTCTCCGGGCAATTTGGGACGGTGCTTAAATGCGTAGTATACGGTACATACACCGGATATAATCTCTGTGAGGAAGTTTGCTAATAGTCTCTCCGTGGGGCCAGTAAATCAAGTCGAAGGAAAGTGTATGATGAGTCGATCGAGCTGTGGACTTCGGTCACTTCAGTAGAGATGGTGAAAGTGAAGCATCTCAGAACAACACTTCAGCCCTTTGCGCTCCATATTGCAGTCCCCTGGTATGCGTTATCTAAGACAATTCAGACAAACCTATTGTGTGTCGTGACTTTCTTAGGAATGCGGGGAACCTCGCTTGGTTTTAACGAATCTAACGAAATGGTACGTTATGGAAGTGTTAATTAGATATGTTATAAACAACACGGGTCTCAGCACAGCTCTTCTCAATCCCCACTTTTACGACTGTAAAGAATATGTAAACTATTGATATGTACAAGAGTAACAACGACAGGAAAGGTTTAAACGGCATTTAGGGGAAAAGCAGAAGTGAAGTAGGCCTACTACAAACCAACTCCACAACTGGTCATAGAAAATAGTAACTTTTTAAAGAAATGAAAAACCTCCTTTTAGTTCTAATACTTTATGTTGCAGTTCTGCTCCCTGCACTTATGACCAACCCGGCAGGCCAGGAAACCACCCACCATTACCACCACAAGCCAGAGGGTACCACCCCACTGACCGGCTGGAGACCGCAATTTCCCAACAAGCCCCCTCCACCACTACTGACCCACACCGGGCTACTGGTCAAGAGAAGCGGAGCCAAACAAACTAAAGTGTCCCGGGTCTCGGCCTTGAACCACGCCCCCACCCGGAGCCAAAAAACTAAAAAAGTCTTGTTTTTACACACCCTCTTCTCCCTCACACCCGTCGCCAACGCTGGTACCCTCTTCTCCCTCACACCTGTCGCCAACGCTGGTACCTTCTTCTCCCTCACACCCATCGCCAACGCTGGTACCCTCTTCTCCCTCACACCCGTGGCCAACGCTGGTACCTTCTTCTCCCTCACACCCGTCGTTAACGCTGGTACCCTCTTCTCCCTCACACCTGTCGCCAACGCTGGTACCTTCTTCTCCCTCACACCCGTCGCCAACGCTGGTACCTTCTTCTCCCTCACACCCGTCGCCAACGCTGGTACCCTCTTCTCCCTCCTCACACCCACCGCTGACACCCTCTTCTCCCTCCCCAATGAGTGACCCCCCCCCAACGGTGGTGTGTACCTCAGTTGCAGGCTGCGGGCTCCACAGGCTCCTTGGTGAGACTTTACCTACCCCTTTCTGTTTCAATAAACATGATGGGCTTGTACAGCATTTTATACGGTAGCATTTGATAAGCGCAAACACATTTTGAAACAGAGTTCGTGTAATCTAGCAAGAAGCGCATGCAATCCTATTAGCAAATACAAGTGTATTGAGAAGTTGGCTAACGAGAAAGGCGGCAAGGAACTTACAGTTCCGTTCCTTTTTGCGCTATATAGTTCCTCGTGTAAACTAGGAACCTTATAATTGTTAAGAGACCTAGCAAATAATGTAGTAAAGTGCGGTGAAAAAAAAATCTGTCTGTTTTCACTCCACTTGAAATGTACCGTGCTAGAAATTAACTGGTGGTGGTGGTGGATGTTGTGTATTGTTCGTCAGATAACATAACACGTTTATGAATAATGCTTAACCGCACGACGTATTCGTTTTCAGAATTGATCCGACGAAATAATTTAATGGCGCGATTTCCGCACAACACCGGCAACACCACATTGTTGTTGGGTTTTTTTTCTGCTGAGTTTTTATTTTTTTAAACCAAATTAGCTAAACTGTGTACGATCCCAAACGACAGTGTCTCTCTAAGGTTCTGTGAATTTGTAAAAATTCTGACAAAATAAGAAATCAGATAACTACTAGGTCTGTGTACTATCGACCTGTTGTTAACTGGTGTAGCTAATGATCCTCTGTCTTACGATATGGCTACACCACCTGCGCGGGCTTTATTAATTATCACGGTAATGCCAATATCTTTAATCATGACGGTTGATTTTTCACGTTGCGAAAGCTCAGCTTTCGGCTGTCAATGCTGCCCTGCCCATTTCGACCAGCCATGCTTTTCCCATATCCAATCCCACGCCGCATATCGGGCGGCGGAGGCGGGTTGTGGGACGAAAGTCTGGTTGCCTACGGGGCTAACGCGTTCTCTCGATTGTCAATTGGCCGTATCCAGGAGGAAGAGCGATCCATTAATTATTTGATGTAAAAATGGCGGCGGGCAGTCCCAACCCATTTAATGTCATCGATTCGGAATCTGAAGAGGTGAATGAGCAAAGGGCGGTTGGAGCCGAGAACGAACACAGCCTTAGTGATGGAACACCACACCACTGTGGCGGTCCCGTTTCCCCGCCGGCAGACTCGGAGCCGGTGGCACTGCCGTTGCCAAGCAATAGGAAGAGCCCCAGATTGGAGGGTGTTTCAGTTTCGGCTGCAGCAGCGACGGGAGGCAGCTCAGAGGCACGGGTGTCTGTAGATATGATTGCTGCTCAGTTGCTCCGAGATCAATACATCCTCACCGCCCTTGAATTCCACACGGAGCTCCTGGAAAGTGGCAGAGAACTCCCTCGGTTGCGGGATTACTTTTCGAATCCAGGCAACTTCGAGAGGCAGGGTGGGACACCACCCGCCGGCAAAGAGCAGGGACTCGCTGTTGGAGCACAGCTCAGTAAGTACCCAAATCTAAACTGTCATTGGCAATATTGTTTGGAATACAACGGGACTCAGAAACCATGTTTGTGTGCATGTGATTTTTCTATAACGCCTATCAGGAGCACCCAGTGTTTTCTGCAAATGTCAGTGTTTCCAAAATAGTCATTATGAAGGACCCATACGAGAGATTTCAAACCTGCTAAAATGAAACCGTTAACGGCATGGTAATTGTTAATAATCACACAACGTCATCATTCCTAACTCAAATTGAATATGTTCCGTCTCAGCCTATCGTTTTCAAATTAGCATCAGATTGCTCAACATGTCCGGATATTTCTGTATGGAAACTATCTGGCAACACAAAGCCTGCTGTATGTGGAAAGTGACCCCTGACATAAAGCCTAATCAAAACGGGTTGTCTAAGCGTGACCACTCCATACGTTATTGTTAGGTTATTTATACAATCTTTCTGTTTAAATCTTGACATTATAAGTGCACATAAGAACCATCTCTAGACTGCTGCCCAGATTTTAAGACCTTAAAAATATTCTGGGACTTTAGAGGTGCACCAATTCTGTGGACAGACACAATGGAAGAACCGCGCTGGGTTTTTCACGAAGCTGGAGGTATTATCTTGGCAGCTCAGAATGACGAAACTGTGGTGATGGCCTAGGTCTGTAATGGTAACCACGGAGACAGTGGCCTGTGTGCGTGTAGTGGAACTTGTTGAGAAAATTTCTCTGTGGTCAGTTCTGTGTGCCGAAACGCATTGGTTACATGCACACTGCCAAGCCTGATTAAGAAATCTTAAGAGATTTCTATAATTCAGATCTAGTTGAGTCAGGTGACAAGTCATGTGATGGACGCCAGCGTTCCATTTTTTCATTAGTGAGGGTGTACCAGCCATGACTGAGAGTAGTAAAGGCCTACACGGAACCCTGACTGAGAGTAGTAAAGGCCTACACGGAACCCTGACTGAGAGTAGTTTAGTTTAGGGTTTAGGAGAGGGTATTGATGAGAGTGAATTGTTTCTTGTTGTAGAGTGACATCCAGTTGATGAAAGCAATTGTACTTGTGTTCCAGATCGGGCTGGCAGCATAAGTACTTTGGACTCCCTGGATTTTGCCCGTTACTCTGACGATGGAAACAAGGAGTCAGACGAGCGGGTCGCAGGTGAGCAGAGCCGTCCCATAGCAGAACCAGTAGGTGAACCACAGGATCGCCTTCCCAGGGAGAGTTGGCTGAAATTCAGCCTGGTGGGAGTTAAGGTCGATTGGGTTCTTGGGTTCCGAATACGATGCAATGGGTAGGCCTGAGAGGAAAATCAGCGAAGTACTTATCTCCTTCACAGAAGTTCTGTTCATCACTCGCATGCACTGGTGTGAAGGCCATTTCCAGCCGTAAAACCAGCTTGTTTGTCTGTGTGTGTAGTTTTGTCCCCCGTTATAACCACTATTTCCTCTTCTTTTCTATTTGTTTAATTTAAAATAAAAACCTCTGCTGCATGCTTCCATGGGAAACGTAGTTTTGGGCATGCTTCTTTGTGTATTTGTCTTTTTGTTTTGCCTTATAGAGACTGTTCTGTTTGTTTTCATGGCCGTCCACGTTTCTTTGTTTTCTTTTTCTTTTTTGATACCTGTGTGTGTGTGTTTTAATCCATGACCAGTCCTGGAGTTTGAGCTACGGAAAGCCAAGGAGACCATTCAGGCTCTGCGCGCCAACTTGACTCAGGCAGCAGGTGGCGTACTTTCTACTTTTTCTACTTCAGTCTTTCTGCTTTGAGAGCAACACGTTCTCACACCCGAAACTTCAAAGCCCTGAGGTTTGGGTAGACAGCCGAAAAAGCCGCATTTATCGACCCCTAGGATACTCGTGTAATTATTAAATATAACCAGAGGGGTCGCTGTTTCCTGTTTTTTAAATACAGCAGCTTGTACATTATCAGTCTGTATTTTATTTATTTTTATGTTAATTAGACACATTTTGTTCTAATGATTAACATAACGTATTGTCATTCAAATTTTAGGGTAAGGGTTTTGTTACAAAATGACCATGTTAGTACCCTAGGTGTGGGTATACGCCTTTTAGGACTTTCTTCCCAAACGTCAGGGCTTTGACGAAACGGGTGTGAGAACGCGTTGTTGAGAGTCACTGGGGCGCCGTGGGGCAGCATGGTTGCCGAAGATCAACAAATGAGTCTACTTTACTTTACAGAGAGCAAAGTTCCCTCACACGAAAACACCGTTCCAGAATTTCAGGTAGGAAAGTTTCATAAAAAACAAAACATCAAATTTATTGTGAGCTTATCTTCAGACCATTAGTCAGTTTCTTTTTATTGTCAGTTTTTGTGAACTTGTGAGCTCGGATTCAGAGTTTTATTTTATTTTATTTTATTTTTTGAGTTACTCAATGAAAGATGTCTGTATTTAAATCCACTTTAATCAACATGTCGATCTTACTTTTCAGCAGTCTATCTGCCCACTTGAAAAGAGAGCCTTGAATTTTCTCGTCAATGAGTATTTATTGAGAAACAATTACAAGCTTTCGTCCATCACCTTCTCCGATGAAAACGATGATCAGGTACGGTCTCCGACATCAGCCCAGTGCTGGGAAGTTTTCGTGCGGATCGAATCTTTCACTTATGATAGTTTTACTCTGTAAGTTTTCGTGTTGCACGTGACGGTCTTCTACTAAACATCCTGCTTACGTTTTTGACTTGCAAACCTAAGCTTTTGCTGACTGGTTGCTCCAAAGTTGCCATTATCAATATTTTAAAATACCCTTTTTATTTTCCAAAACCGTCTTTGTGATATTTAAAAAAAAAAAAAAAAACTATATTTGTGCTTGTTTTCAGTGATGTTGGATTCATGTGGAGTTAGGGCTGGGACCAATGTAAAACTTTAGCAACCAGCTAATCGTACTTTACATAACTGTAATGTATTTTTTAATGAAATTATCTTATTCCTTCTACTCATAAAAACTATTAAATATAGTTATGTAAATGCAAGTAGCAGGTTGTTCAAGTTTTCATTTGGTTCCAGCCTAGGTTTGCAAAAAAACTTAGTAGTCTGATGTATGTGTAATAGACATATAACTTACACAATGGACACCACTGCGGTTTGACATCACTCTACTGGGCTTACACAGGCGTGCGTCGCGTTGCGCTGCATCAACGCGCTTTTGTGTTTACGCACCCCCTGCCCCAGCCTGCACGCCCCGAGTCAGATTCTCACCGAACATTCGGCAGGACTTTGAGCTGTGGGACGACGTGGGCCTGAACACCCCGAAACCCCCAGACCTCCTGCACCTGTACCGGACCCGTGGGAGACGGCCTGCCTCCCCGCGGAGCACCGTCGACGTTGCCGTGGGGATGGAGCCTGGGGAGGAGTCTCAGGGGGAAACGGGACGGGTGCAGGTGAGTCTCCGCTGTCTGTCAGCCCCGCCCACATGTTGACCTCATAGTTCTGGTATTAGCTATTTAGCGTTAGCTTATTGTTCTGTCCATTGTAATGTGTTTTATTAGCGTTAGTTTATTATTGTGTCCGTTCTAATGTATTTTATTAGCGTTGGCTTATTATTTTGTCCGTTCTAATGTATTTTATTAGTGTTGGCTATTTTATTATTTTATGGCAACATCTTCAGCAACATCTTTAGATTTACGCACTTCTACGTGTGCCCTAATATGTGTTGATTCCATACGCTCTGATGTCTCGCCTAACGTCTCAGAAACCGGATGTCATCCAGGCCTTAGAGCACAAGATCAGCCTGCTTAACAGTGAGAAGCGGAGTTTGGTGGAGCAGATCGAGAGGCTGCAGAGGTACACATTACCGGGATCTTCTGTAGCCCCGAGGTGACCGCTGTGAAAACCGCGCAGAGAGGGAAGAACAGAACCCTTCCCTCACCTCAGACAGGAAGTAAAGTTGCCCAAGTTTAGACTGCACATTTAACTGGCTAAATGATCCTTCCTGTTCCTCCAGTGATATCCAGAGGCTGAGGAACAGCGTCTCCTTCCCAGCGGTGGCTGTAGGTGAGCTGGGTAACCCCAGATCGGAAGGGTCTGCCCTGGGTCCCCCAGATGACGGACCGTGTCCCGGAGGGACCGCAGGACAATGCAAGGTCACCAGCCCTCTCACTGCAGACTCTATCCTGGACACTCCTCCCCTCCAACCGCATGCCAAGTTCAAAATGCTTCAGGGCAAAGGGCACACGCCGTTTGACCAGCCCAACAGGTGAGACCGCTAGGCCGACCAGCCTCTGGGCCCGAGACCCCCTGGCTGTGAATGTGCGCCGTCTGCAGGCAGACCCGTGTGTTCGGGGTTTTTGCAGAGTCAGATTTGTGGATGCATGCTTTGCAAACGAAAGGACGGTATTTAGAGCCGTTGTTTGTCTGCTTTTCAGAAATCTCTCCCCTGCATTTCTTCAGGCACTGTTGTCCTTTAGTCGAATGTCTACGGACAGTCGACTGGGGTCCGAGGTAAGTAGGTTGACTTTAATATCTGAATACGTAATCGTTATCATATCAGAGATGTAAAATAGTGACTTCTTTAAGGGACATGACTGGTGTAGCTAAGGTAGGATGTATGGTTAATTCCATCGGATTCATTTTCAAAAGATTTGTTAACATAACACCGTTCTGAATTTTGTCTGAGGATGATATAATTATCTGCCCGACTCCTGGGGTGTTACCCTTCAGTCCGAGAGACCAATGACAGTGGCCTGGTATTCTGGAGCCCTCCAGGGGCTGCAGCACTGTCTCAGATCCATGGCGACGCCCTCCCCCCCCCACAGGTGTCCCAAATCGCTGACAGCGAGGAGAGCCTGATGCTGATGCTGGGCCAGAGTCTCCCCCGCATCGTTCCCAACGTGCTGCTAGCCAAAAGAGAGGTACGAAGCCCGAGGGCACCCCCCAACTGGTCACCCCGTCCCACACCAGAGGCCTCCTTGCACTTTTATATCCGCCACCATGCATCATCTCCGCTCGTTTGACTGTACTTTGTGTGCTTTACGTTTGACCATTTCCTCACTTCTGTGCATGCGTCTCTGATCCTAGAGAATGGTTGCACACCTGTGTCAGGTGAGTGGAACAGTTCGGCACGACATCACCCTTTTGCGTTTGCCACCCTGTCTGTCGGTTAGCTGCCTGATTCATTTAGCTTGTGATCTAAAACTTTCTGTGAATCGGCAAATTGTATGTTCAGATCTCAGTATGGGGGGGGGGGAGTGAATTACTCTTAATGAGTGGCACATTTAGGTATCATTTACCTACATTTAGGTATCATTTACCTACATTTAGGTATCATTTTTGTCACCAGAGTAAATACTATTTATAATATTCTAACACACATGGCCGTCTTCCCAGGGCGTGGCAGACAGTCACTGTGGGCTGTGTCATTGGTGACGATGTGAGCGGTGTTTGGTGAACTTCTGTTGCCCTTGTCGAAGAGACATTGCTAATTATACACAAAGGGAGTTGATATATGCATGTTGTCTTAATGTGTTGCTGGGGTGCCACTGCAAACACAATGCGAATGGAAACTACACGCTCCTCATAAAATGCTTTTAATTTGGACTGATGTTGGCGCTTCACGGCTTACGTTTGTCTTTGTGCTATGCTGCCCAGATTATATTATTATCATGTTATATTATATTTTATTAATGTTTTTGTACATGAGTCTAGTCCTTGACGTGGTTTACATAAAGCACTATTGTACAAATGTGTGGCATTTAATCCGTGCTAGCAATGTAGCAAATGTGTATATGTATAATATGTGTAATAATGTGTAATATTATGCGCGCACACACCCTTATAGTAGCTGTAATGCTGTGCTAAGGCGATGAAACGTTATTGGAAATCAGAAAGAAAAAACGCTGAAATTTTGGGGGACCTTCCTCAGTGAAGGTTAAGGTTTCCCTCACAGGATCATGTTAACCCCGGCCTGTTGCTCCTAAATTGGCCCGTAGGGCCTCAACGTGTCACGAGCAGTCAGACTGGACACGCCGTCCCGTCTGCAGAACTGGTGCGTTTTTCACTGAGCTCTGCCTTTTGACTCAAGGCCCCACCCACCACCAGGCTCCGCCCACAGCCTGACCCCTGAACTTGGTCTCCCCGGACAGGAGCTAATCCCCCTCATCCTCTGCACCGCCTGCCTCCACCCGGAACCCAAAGAGAGAGACCAGCTGCTGCATGTCCTCTTCAACCTCATCAAGAGGCCCGATGAAGAGCAGAGGTTTGTCACGCCCACACGTTCTGTCCTCGGCGTTCTGTGTCCGGTTAGACCTAGATAAATAGAACAAGTGTCTTTACAACAAGCACATAGAAGAGTCAGTTAGTTCACATATACTTTAACGTGTGAGCATAAGAACACAAGTGTTCTTTATATCTGGTATCAATGAAAATGGACCACACTCGCATTGTGGTTTTGCATGGGAAGATGTTGCTGTTTTTAAGAATTTTGCTGTGTTTAGTCTGCCAGTTTTCCCAACCTCTGTCACAGCACTGCTTTTGTCTGTCAGGCAAATGATCCTAACGGGCTGTGTGGCCTTCGCCCGGCATGTGGGGCCCACGCGGGTGGAAGCAGAACTGCTGCCCCAATGCTGGGAGCAGGTACGGCCCTACTCCGACGTGCGCTGTGAACGTCACACTGAAACAGACCAGCGCCAGTTCAAATCTACTGGCGGTGTAGCAAACGTGATACGCCACTCTCTCTCAGGTGGTAAACACTAGTGAACCGAGCTGAAGACGCGCGGTTCGCGTTCCGTGGAAGTTACGTCTCCCTTACCCCCCCCAGATCAACCACAAGTACCCTGAGCGGAGGCTGCTGGTGGCTGAGTCCTGCGGGGCCCTGGCTCCATATCTGCCGGTAAGGATGGCGTTTAGCTGGAGCATGG
>JAOYSI010028039.1:0-17510 GCA_025775065.1 Hiodon alosoides
ATTCTCTTTGTGGAGGCGGCATTAACCGTGGCATCTCACTTTGCAGTAAAACCATATTTTCAGTTCTGTTGATCAAATCGCCCTCTGCAATAAGTCATACTTCTGCCCTAATAGACACCGGTTTCCATGGTCACAAATTTAAACTTTAAATTCGTTGTGCCGCGTTGATGTAAAAGGTCAAACAACCATGATGATAATGTTGGCGAGTGCGAGAGCCTGTGGATACGCCAGAGAGAGTGGCAGTCCTTACAGTGTTAAACCTCTCCAGGTACTCGTTGTCTCCCAGCAGAATGTACGCCTTCATTAAGTACTCATAGTAGGAGTCGATGCCTGCCCCAACGCCACTATCTATGTGACAAGAGGCGAGATAAAACATCGTCAGACAGGAATTACAGCAGTGAGCCCGGGACATTCAGATCCCGCCTGCCGCCCCGCGCGACGTCTCTCACCCCTGCGGACCCAGTCTCCGTTGTGGATGTTGATGACGGTACCCACAAGGTCGCTTCCTCTCTGCCTCTTGTCCCACAACACGTCCAGGGCTTTTCTGGCGTGTTTCTGGAGGCGGTGGACACAGGTGGTGACGGCTCGTCTCACACAAAGGGCCCGCTAGCTCTTTCGAGCAGTGAAAGCCAGGAATTCTGGGCCGCTGAAGCAAGCAGTTATGTGCAAACTACCAGAGAGCAGTCACCAGTTAAGTATGCACCCTTTGGAAAGAAGCCCAGTCAAGATAACAACGCTAACATTCAGCGGACTGTTCTTCCGTCATACCCATGGCGGTCAACTTAACCCGGTCTGCGGTTCAATCATGGTCACTATTTTTTATTCCCTCGCATGGTCTTCAGTAACCAACTGAAAGTTAACTTAATCCTGGCCACCCCAGCACTATACTTCTTTCGAGACGTTTGTGCTGACGTCTCTGCCCATCCGCCCACACAGCTGTACCTCAAACACGGTTTCTCCGGACAGCCGACTGAGCGCGGCAAACTCAAGGATCATTGTCCCAGCGCAGGCCGTGCAGGTGTCCGACTCCGTGCCCGTGCGCGAGAGAGGGTTGAGGACCCCGTAGCGCAGGTTCACCTAGGAGAAGGGAGGAGACAGAGAGCAAAGTGGTTAGGGCACTGGACTTAAGAACAGCAGGCTCAAGTGTATCCTGCTAACGGAAGTGCACAATTGTAAAATACGCACATCGTGCTGTGGGGAAAAAAAATCTTCTACTAAATAACAATCATTTATAAAATTAGACGTTGACTTGCACAAATTCTTATTTCACAGATCATCATCATCAGATCGTAGCCATGCGTACCCGAGGGTAAGGCAGACCACTGGAGGTGTTGAAGGCAGGGAGCAGCCGATGGCCTAGCTCCTTGGCCATGTATAGGAGCTCATCTTGGTACCACTGCATCCTCTCACCCTGCTCGCGCAGCAGGTCTGCCATCACATGCGCCCCCAGCAGGCCACTGCAGAAACAGCAGGACGACAACAACTGCTTTTTACAATGCTATGATTACACTTTTCATATTACAGTATTTGTATACCCTACTTTTGATTTTGTCATTCAGATTATTCAGGAAATGGCAATAAATTAATGGCGAGGGGAAAAAAAATAAATAAATAAATTTTAAAAAATCAGAAACAGTCAGGGAAAAGGCTGTGTCAAACAAAGTAACAGATTAATCCCATCTAATCTTTGATGCATTATTTTTCTGAAACCCTCATTAATCCGGTGGTGGTATTAGCGGGGGGATGTGGAAAGTCGTACCCCAGCACGCGGATGTTGGTCTCAAAAACTGAAACCACCACATCGTTATCCAGCCGGACGTCCTTGACCACCTTCTTCACGGCTTCCTCAAACTCCTCTAGCTTGTTCAGCACCTGGTAGAGGACAGTGACTAAACGCATGGCGGCGACCAAGGCCATGAAACGGACCCGCTCCAAACGAAAGAGACGAAAATCTCCCCGTCACTTCACTACTGCTCTCACAAACCCCACTAAATGGTATCGAAAAGCGCAGAATTTTAATTAATTGAACTGAAGCAAAGCGGCTTTTATTTGCACAGGGTTAGACTTTGGCTGGTTGCTAAGCACCATCAAATCACCTTGACATCACCTAGCATCCGATTTAAAGCTTTTGCCATTCGCTAAGCCATAAAAAACGAATCACTAATTTCAACCAGACGATTTAGTGTAAATCTAGAATACTTTGATAATAACTTGATTTGATTCATTGTTTTAAATGGTTTAGATGCAACTGTGCATGGTTACTATGGCAGCTGCTCACCTACCACCCCAGGCAATAGGCTGATTACTGAAGGACAGGGACATCCTGTGCTATATTATCAAAGTGGGATAAAAAGATTTTCCCCCCTTGACTTTGAATTTACACTTTATTAATCTCAGAAACTCCTACTCGTCAATACTTTGAACAGGTACAGAATGCCCATGCAAACATGTGACTCACCACTAGGGTATCCAAGGTGTCAATCAGTGTGAGAGAAAACCTGGGGAGGGAGAAAAAACATCACACTGAAGACCTGCAGTGGAACTAAATGACCATTTTAGATTTATGTGGCTTACTCAAGGGTTTATATTGTGTTTGCAGTTTCCCAGAGAATCAGACCCACGAATCCACACCTCTCCTGTAAACACGGGCCCCAAAAGGTCCCCCCCCCCCCCCCATTCGGTTACAATTACATTAAAAGAAGCACAGGAACTGAGGAGACATCAGCTTAAGTTGGTGTCTGTCTGTGCCCAGAGGTAGCTCCACAAGATAATTTTTCCAAACAAAGGAGGTGATAATTGCATCGAGGCACCGCAATAGAGGCAACTGAAGATGCTAGGTTTGCTATCAAGATCCTCTCTGGGATGAAGCTCCTCCTTTCGCACCTGTTGAAAAGCTCAGGCCCTTCACTCACTTCCCCAGAGAGTCGTCAATATCTCCGCGGTTGGGCTCCTGTCCCCTCACCCGGCCCCTGCAGCTCAGGGGCATCAGCTCATCCGCAGGGTAGGCGTATTTCTGTGGAAGGAGGAAAAAAAAAGAAGGAAAAAAAAGCCAGAGTGGCACTTACCCAGAGATTGGCGCCAAGCACAAGGTCAGCTGACTTCAGACGCATATCAATAAACGTTTAATTTCACCAATTACAGCTAGGAAGACAGGCTCCTCGCAAAAATGAACATACTATTATGTACCGTTTCAGAACAGAATCAAACTAGAACGCACATTAAGAAACAGCATTGTGTGGTTAATCAGTCAGTGCCCCCATAAAGGCATCAGTTACACGCCATTACAAATGAAGCAATTTGAGAGGAAGTACCAAACACATGACCAAGAGCATGAGGAAAAACTCATCCGAGACCCTAAACTGGGCTAATTCAATCAGAACAAACTGGGGAGGAGCCTCAAGTACTGGTCCACTTACCATGTAGCTGCCGTATGCATGATCAAACATCTCCAGGATCTGGTCCCTGAAACGGAGGAAAAGTCAACTCAACTGAAATTACGGACGGACGTTCGTTTTACACAGGACTTCCATGCAGCAACAGTCCAGCAAGAATCTCCTCTGTCAATCTAAGAAAGGCAGGAGGCTGTGATAAAGAAGGGGATTTAATGAGGAAGTTCTGGAGCCGGGGCATTTTAAAAGGTTGCCCAGCAAACATCTAAATACAGTCCTGTACACCACAAAGATATGCATTATGAAGACGACATGATTGTGTCTCTGAATGGCAAATGCCTCGATTGGCATTTAATGTCTGTTGAACTCAAAACTTGGGCTACCGCAGGGCCAATTACATTCCTTACTTTAGCTTCGCGTCTAACCTCGAAATCAAAAGAGCCTCTGTAAACCAAACAGAATAACACCTGTGTGCACCCGTCAACCCCACTGTCGGGAATTTGTGCACCGAGGCTCATTTCATCTGCGCTTCGACTAACTGTAGAAAGGAAACGAGACCACAATCGCCGTCAGAAGATCTATAGAGCATCTGATTCCACTGCATGCCATTGTTCCACTTTCTCCAACAGCGTTGACTCAGCCCCCCTGGAGAGAATAGTCGGGCGAGTTTAACAGTAAACCGTCACCAGCGCATCCTGCTCGGTGCTGCCTTTTCTGATGATCAGGGCTCATCAGAGCTGTAGAGCTGGCCCGTTTTGAGGGTCGCACTTTCCCCAGCTTTACAAAGAAAACGGACCGTGGCTTTAACGAGCGTTATTCCAGCGCGACACCATTTCCCGTGTGTTGTGTAACTAAATTCTGCAAATCCTTTTGCACATCTTGTTGACACATTTCACCAGGCAATTTGAAAACCTAATATTTATCAAAAATAGAAGGCACTGGATTGTTTTCGAATTGGACCAGCTTCCAGCGTGAACTTACAAACCAGTCAATTAACTAGCGACTTATTTATGCATAATTCCAGTGGGTTGACATCACTTCTGTCAGTTCCATTACATCCGTTTTCTGTTGCGCTGGTTGCTTAAAATAAAACAATAGCACTCACAGTAAAAACCTCAGTGCTGACACAGCCATCACAATTCATCAACAACAAAAAAAACTGGCCACAATGGCACACAGGAGGCTACTACAATTACTGGGTAACAACGTAAATAGCGGAATTCCTGACCCGCGGCATCACAATGGAGAACTTGAGTAAGCCACAGGTGAGCTCTACAAATTTCACCCAGCTTGACCGTTTTTGCACAGGAGGCCTTTGTGTGTTGGAAAAGTAAGATAGTTACTAGCCTGTGCTCTAGTGAGTTTTGATGCTCGTTTTGTGGTTTTACGCAGTGGAGTGGGGGGTTAAGGCGCTCTGCTGTGGCTGGGTTTCATCATCATATCTGCTGACGATCCCAACGTTCTGAAGACATTTGTGTAAAAGAGGCCTGGGGCAAGGCAGCGAAGAATCACATGTGGTCAATGACACAAGCAGATCACAGAGAGGCACTGCTGTTATACCCTGGACCAAAGGCGCTATACCCTATTGGACTAAAGGACTTATAGGCAAAATACTAACTAGGAAGCTGCAATTCATAATTACTTTGATCGTTGAAAAATAATGAGAGACAGATTTTGTAGTAAATCTTCTCAATACAAAGCCAGTGAGACTTCCCAAACCAAACCAGAAAGAATGAAAGAAAAAAAAAGTCATAAGCTTGGTAATAAAGTATTGATGACAATGTGTACTTTTTAAAATAAGTTTTAAATTAGACTTCCCTCTACATACAAGCCAAAACCAGACTCACACTGACAACACAGTGTCAGCATCACATGAAAAACTGAGCAAGTATATTGAGTGAGCGTTTCATTCTTTTAATCCTACAACATACAGTCGAAGAATCTCTGACAGAACAATTAACCACGTTCCTCACGTCACCCCAAATTTAGATATTATCTTGACAGAAGCAAGTGAAATATTCTGTTTATATGGGGTATACCGGTGGGCTGCAAAAAAATGGTTTTCCCCCGTTAAACAACCATGTTTGTATTTTTTTAAACACTACTACTAGTAATTCCTGAAATTAAGATTTCTCACCTGACGTTGGTCTTCTCCTCCGATGTCATGGCCTGAGTCGCATTACCGATAACCCAACCGAGGAAGCACAAGGCGAACCACGGCACTGACGAGTCTCCCATATCAAGATATTAACGTGCTAGCCACAACACCCTGTCAGCGATTTAATTTATAACTCAAAACTAAGTTTACAATACTGTTTCCTCGTTTGCTAAACCCCAAGATATATAGATATTCAAAAAGTTTCATGTATTCGCTGGATTAAAAAAATAAATTCCAATTTGACTTTTAACTAATAAAAGTACTGGTAATCGGTGATCCGGCACCAATAATGTCGAGACTATAGTTAAAAAGATTATCGTTTTACAATTTTACATTTCTTTTTTAAAATGGCTTATTACGAATGTAGTAAGTGATCTAGCTAGAAAAACCTGACAGCGGAAAATAGGTATCTCTCGTTTATCTCTGCCGGTTACCGGCCTACTAACGACGTGTGCACATAGATGTGGCTATCTAGAAATTGAAAGCATAAGCGTTGTTCATAGTAACTATGCTATAAAATTATATCATCTTTGGAACTGTGTTAATCCGCTTTGTTTATAAGTTAATTAATGTTAACACCAGCTACTTACACCAGATAGCTAGCTTGCTTTATTATAATTTTCAGTAGCAACATTAGTGTACTTAGGTTAAATGTATTTTAAAAAGTGGATGGTGCAAAATACGCCGAGACTTTACAAAAACAAACACACCCGTATATTCTGAAGCACCCGCGAAGCTCCGCTCGTTTTTTTATGTGTAATTTTGTCGTCGACTCGCTTCAGACACAGTAAACTCCGCAGGCAATCCATTCTCAACTTCCTGGCTAGCCGGCTAATCTAATCTAGCGGCCAGAGTTAGACCGAGAACATAAACATCTTATTTCCCCTGTCAACCTCTTCTAAGACTACTAAGACTAACCGTCCACACAAACGAACCCTTCAACACGACACACAAACTCCGAAAAACAATTCCATTGTGACTGTCCTTTACCACAGAACAGGAATGGCCCTACTATATTCCTAAATTTCAGGACTAACTAACTTGGTTCTGTTGGTATGACGCCACCCCTTAAAACCCTATGTACTACTCTCGCGTTTTCATTGGACATGCAACGATAATAGTAAATACAAATAGAAGGAAGTAGAGGGTGTTTTTTTTTTATTGTTTACCTTCACAGGCTCTGTTAAGACTGTTTGGCTTTGTATTTCAGATAATTGTAATTTCAAGTGTAAAAATTGTTAGAAAAGCGGTACTGACATCATCTTTTCAATGACTTATTAAGCCTGACACTTACAATGCATCCGGAAAGCGCAGGACCAATCAGACATCGAGAATTTATTTCAGGCTTTCGCGTAACAAAGTTATGACCAATCAGCACTTGCTGTGCCGAAACGTTGCTCATTTTTGCGACACAGACATGAAATGTTGTGGTTTATTTATTACACTATTCCTCGGTGAAAGGTTTTTCATCATGGAAAGAAAATGTAATTTGTTCATTAATTAAAATTAGAATACGAACAGTAATAAAAACTCAATTTTTTTTTGCACGTGACCTCGCCGCATTCATTCATATTAATGTATCGATTGAAGGAATGTAGTTGTCAGATTATTCCTGTAAATTACAGAATTACATGTATTTAAAAATAAACTGACGAGATGCCGTCGTGACACAGCACACATGTTTGTTTTACACGAATTATTTTGTAAAATGCATAAAACTACATTTCCGTACAAGTCACGGGCTTTTTAAAACGTCATGTGATAACAGCTTGACGTCCATGCGTTGAGCCGCTTGTTAGGCAGAGGTTAAGTTTGCGAAATACAATGTTTTTACTCAGTCAGCCGACGGGGGCAGTTCTGTGTGATTGTCTGAATGACGTTTACTTCTTTGCATTATAAGGGTTTGGGACGTATCAAAAATTTGGGGTTGATTTATATTCCTGGTCTAGACGAAAAATGATGTCCGTAAGTTGCTTTTTTTTATGGATTCAAGATTAGCTTCATGCTTACTTCGCTAGTAAGATTAGTTGGTTCTTTATCTGAAATAAACAAGTTTAAAATAGAGATAGCGGTTTCGTGTAGTTATTCGTAAGTGTGTGATTTGGTAAATAGTACATTTTGGATGACTGTGCAAATGGTAAACAAATAACGCGCAATTATGATGTTGTAAAGTATCACTATTAGTATGTTTGATTTTTACACACACCGAATGTACACAAAGTATAATACTGTAAAGTCAAGTAAAATGCAAGTTCTTTCTTTAAACTTTATTCATTCACGGTGGATTCAAAGTAGATGGCATGGTGCAAAAGTAGATTACTGCTATAACAAAAGGCCGACGCCAAAGTTTAATTTATAGCTAACAACTTTACGTACGTTCTGTGTGGCTTTGCATTTCTGGTCATAGCAATTGTGACCACAGATACAGCGCAACATTTTAATAATGTTAGTTAAATGTGATATTTAACTGATAGTAAATATGATATGTTATTGTTATTGATATGTTATTATCAACTGTTATTACTATATCCTAGTTATACAAATGGTTCATGTTCAAGAACGGAGAACGTTTAAATTCGTGGTATAAAAACTTCTATGGGAGAAAGACTATTTGTTTTTGCTGTGCTTTGTTATTTTTTAAGATAAATACTCTATATATGAGTTTTTCAGCGAGGTCTGAAGTACTGTTAGGGAGAATTTCAGAGTAGCTGCCGAATATTATGCCGGTTAGTTCTGCTAACCCTCCTTACCCCGAGACACTCAATGCCGCCCTTTTAGCAAACAAGAGGTTCTTAAATAATTGAATTGACTGATAGTTGGATTGACCAACTAAACAATAAATCGCCTACTTGATTGTCTAATGCTTAGTTGATCTTGGCACTTCCAACTAGGCAGGACCCAAACACCAGCCAGCTTCTAAACAAAAACACCTACTTCCTCAGGCGGTGTTGCATATTACACAAATATGGAATTGCCCCTTGTAGCTCTTACAACAGAAGCACAGCAGCCTTGACAACATTTACATTGACCAATTCCCAGCAATGTAGTCACGGGACTGTGGCTGCCACTTTTGTCTTGTATACATTTGTTTAATTTATTCCCAAAATCAGTCCTGTATTGTCTTATTTACATAGTTTATGTAACCTAAAATTGCATGAGCACTGAGTGGATTTTAATAAAACCATGTCCATAGATGATGATGATAATAAACTGCGATATGCAAATGTTTATTTTTAATAAAGTGGATATGCAAAGCAACACTCTTTGTTCACCCTCCCCGGGACACATGGCCATTCTTCGCGGGGCAGCGCAGGTGTCCTAGGAGTGGAGGCAGGGGGGTAGGGGGCAGCTTTGTGCCTTATGCAGCCACTTCATGCTCTTTTCTTCACCCCACCCCCACCCCCACAGATGCACTTTGAGGTCTCGAGCAGTGTCACACTGCTGTTCGACTTTTGGAAGGTACACGGACCTGGAGGTACAGACGTTGGAGTCGGCCGCACCTTACATATACAGAGCACATCCACTGCACTGATCCAGTTTTGGCAGGCACGCAGATTAACTGGGGGGGGGCTTTTTAATTGCTACAGTACGCATTATGGCATGTCACATGTCTTAAGGAGAAGCCTTTTGGCCGGGGCCAGCTACCCTGCGTACAGAGGAAGCTGGCCTTTGATTCAGCCAAGATCTTGCATTTATTTGGGCACGTTAATTGGCTCTGGTTGAACGACCAAGTATTGCTCGCCCTGTAGGATATCTGCTCCCTCAGGAAGTACCTACCTGTGTATTTTAGTTTTTTTTCCGACTGACAGTTTGGTCACATGTAAGTAAAATGATGCAGATACCATGAAGCAGACTCCATAGTAGGAGCGTGTACGGGCCTGCCTTTCCTTCTGGTACCTGCGTCATTCAGCCACTAATAACGGCCAAGTCATCTGAAAGTTGCAGAGGATGGGACTGACGTGCACCCAGTTGCAACAGCAGTGTAAAGCTAAAAGGAACGTTATTAGTTCTAGTTCTTACTGTGCAAAAAAACTGTATCAGCTCCTGAGGCGGGGGTGTTGAGGAGTCATGAGTCTGGTGTTATTTTGTGCACACAGGCATGGTGCTTTCAGTGTTTGTCGTCCTCCTGTTCACCGTCGTGTATGAGCTGCTCAAGGTGTGCAAGATCTGGCTGAGTGAGAAGTCGCGCCCTGCCCCACCCTCCCCAGAGCCCCTGGGGAGCACCGCCGCCCTGGAAAGCAATGGGTCTGAGATCTCCCTCGCGCCAATCGTCAGCCACGTTTCCCCCGTGAACAGGTAGGACCTCCGTCCCGCAGCGGGGCATTCTGCTTCGTGCACATCTTCAGGGACAATTTGTTGGTCATCACTAAAGTAAAAAAATTCTGTTCTCTACATCCAGGAAGATTTTTTTTTCTTCAGTGGATAGTTATTAATTTGCATAGCAGACACTCTTATCCACCGTGAATTACACAACTTAAACCAGTGTTTACACAGCTGGATATTTTCTCAAGCAATTCAGATTAGATGCCTTCTTCAAGGATACAACACCAGTGCTGTAAACCTTAACTGGGAGCCTTTTAGTTACAAGTTTGTTACCTTTACTGGTGCGCCAAACAGCTGGCTACAGCCAAGTTCATGTTTAGCGTAAACAATTTTCTGATGGTCACATGATTTGGTCTGTCCAATGGCATTTCTCTCCATAGGTGGCTGCTGCACAGCCTACAGACGGTTCTTCACGTTGTCCAGGTGACGTTGGGCTATATGCTGATGCTGTGCGTCATGTCCTACAACGTCTGGATCTTTCTGGGTGTCATCGTGGGCTCCTGTCTTGGCTACTTTCTGGGCTTCCCTTTACTACGTCAATACTCATAGAGATCTCTCCAGTTCTCGGATTTTTAAAAAGAAAAGAAAAAAAGAGACTGCTACTTTTAAGGGTTAAATTAGCTATGGTTACAGAAATCGCTAAAAGCAAGACCCGGAAGTAAACGTGTGGTAGAAAAGGTCTTCTACTTCCTGCTGATAACACTTTTGCCTACGTGCTCCAGCAGAACGTGGCAGGAGCGGTTATGGTGTGGCGTTCCGTGTTGCCAATGTACGTAGCAGGGCCTGGCATTACTACACAAAGGGCTGCACCACTATGGAAATGGCAGTTTCCTTTTAACAAGGTCATTTCTCTCCGAGCTCACACACAGCAAAAGTTCAGACTTACATCGAAAGTTCATTTTTAAGGCAAGATCACGATTACGATGATCTGAAATCTGAAGACCTTGGTCTGTACCATCCATGTTCCACGTCAATAGAACAGAGACGTGAGGCCTTGGTTAATGAACACCAGCAGCACGTGCTGACTGGCATTGTGACCACGAGACAGAGATCGCTTCATCAAACTTAACCTCTGTGCCTTAACGCAAAACCAAATGCTTAGATGTTTTTATTGTATAGCATATCATAAAAAGTAAATAAATCTTTTCATTTAAAAAAGGGCCAGGGTGGGATTATCGTTACGGGTTTGAATGATAATTATATTTTTGTTTGTTCCATTTGAGGGACTATATGTGTGTTTATTCACAATGATTTTTCTTGTTTTAATGTAATTTAAATAACAGGTTTAATAAATATAGCAATTGCATTGCAAGGCAAAGACTAAGAACAGAAGTACTATTCACACCAACCTACGAATACTTATAGATCTTAGCTGAATGAACAAGCGGTCTTCATCTGAAACCAAATGTTAAATGTTCAAATTTAGCATAAGGATTACATGCTGGTAGGACCAATGGTTGTAACTTTTATAGACAAAACTGATTTGATTTATTTTATATTTTAGCATATGTGCATTAAAACTAAACCCAACCTGTAACCAAATCAGCTAACATTAGGTTTAGTTCATTTTGTAAATTAGCACATAAAAATGTAATGCTGTGAACACTGGAAAGTATTTTCAACAATGAAGTCTTTAAAAGACTTCACATCATTAAAATACCAAAGCATTGGAAAGGCGTTTTGTATTATCAGATTTAGATACTGAGACCAGAAACGGTAAACGTGCATTACTCTCTTCAACATTCATCTCCTCACACACAAAGGCACACAAACCAAAAAAAAATGACTTCAGATGAACTTTTTTCCTATCCATTGTTATTTATTTATTCATTTCCTCCTTAAGTATATTAAGTTTTACATTTAAATAAAATACAACTCAAAGCAAACGCATCCGCTCTCATCAGGCACTGGGGGTGGAAAGGACTGAGACGTGGATCCCCAAGCACTAGATCTCCAAAATAAATAAGAGTAGGAATCATAAGGAATCAGAGCGGCTTCAATACGTTAAGCTTCAGCGCGGGAGCCCGGGGATCCGATTTCTCTTACACCACCAAAATTGCCTGCTCCAAAAGGGTCCTCCACTCAACCTTGGCAAAAAAACAACAACAACAACAATAACAACAAGTAAAACCACTGCCCAGACATTTAAAGCGTGTGCCATTCTTCACCTGTCGAAGCCGTACGAGTGCCGCGTCTCCCCCAGTCTTTAGCCCTACTTCATTGGCTCGGTCAGCAATCTCTGAAGTCTCTGCGTCATTCCCAACACCTCCGTAAGATTGTCATTTCAATTTGAAATAAAGAAACGATCCCAAACGTTCACCAAGTGCTTTCAGTCAGAATGTGTTCAGGGAAAAGGGCTGCGATTCCTGGCCCGACTTTTAAGGTAGCTGGTAAACATCTCGCACCCACCGGCCCAGACTCTCAGCAGGGCATCTCTCACACGTCTGCCTTCTGCTGGTTTACTTCTGAAACACACGCTCCGCAGTCAACAAACCGTCAGACTTGGCACACCCGGAGCTAAACGGACGACGCTAATACCCGACCGTGCCGTCGACCACGACGGTGGACGTGCGCTTGATGGTGCCCAGAAGAGTTAAATATCAGATCCACCGTTTGATGCTTTGTGTGTTGCTGGAGGATCGGTATGGCATCGTTTTTAATGAGCAACCCCAGAGTACCCTCTCCTCTTCTGGGGGTCTAGGCAAAGATCGTAAGTGCTAAAGCACACTGAAATTATGGATAGAAAGTTTCTACAACGCTAGCCATGCTTTGGGTTCATTAGTATGGACTATCCAGGAAAGAGAGTTGAGAGAGACGCATTTTTTACAAAACAAACTGGTTATCTGCAGATTAGCTTGACTGACTGAGAGCCATCTCTAAGCGAACGTTCACCTCTCCAATTCAACATAAGCTTGACAATTAACATAGGACACAGTCCTGGTCTCCCATCTGTCAAAGGCATCTCAACTCTGGACAAGTGGACAGAGGTTAGCATAACCGGAAAGGCAGGATAAGGCACATCTCTCAAGCTACCCCTGAACCTCAACAAATCACACTTCGGAAATCTGCTAGTGTACAAGCCAGCGTTGTATTATTACATAGTAAAATTGGCCACTGATCAAAAGGCCAAACAGTGGTAAAGATATCTTTGCGTTTAACTAATACATAATAAATCAGACTGCAGGTAAAAACAACAAGAAAATGAATAAAAACCAAAGTAAATGTATACCTGAAACTAGCAAGTCGGTGGGGGAAAGAAAAAAAAAAATATATACTCTAGCAGAGAATGCGATTAACACCCAGTTTCAAAAATGTGAATCAGCTTTGAATAGGCCTGGACTGAAATGAATGAAATCAAACCGAATATTACGGACAAACATTCACCACCGTAACTGACATTTCGTGGTTGAGCGTCCTCCCCTGTACTTCCGCATCTTTTGTCAGATGCATGGTCCCATGGGCCAACCCTCCCGAGGTGCAGGGCGCATCCCGTTCTTCTGCGACCGCAAGTGCCACGGGGTCAAGGCAAAATACGAAACAGGACGGACAACCATGCAATGCGCCGCACGGCATGTTTTAGACCACAGTGAGCCGCGTGTCCATGCAAATTCCCCGTTTGAAAAGCGAGAGAGGACGGTGAGGGAAACTGCTAATATATCTCTCAGTGTTGCGTTTCACACCCAAGTGAATTTTTGTCCCACCCACTGTGCGACTGAAGCAGTCCTAAACTCAGCGTTGATTAGACCAGACCAGGCTGCAGGTCACTCACACAAGCAGCTGTATACTAATGATTAGTCTGGGGCGGTCAGAATGCCTAATAGCCTAAGGCAACTTCCCTGCACAGACACATGACCCAAAACTGTAGGGTAATAAACATGAGCAAAAATATTTCAAATCCTTTCACAATATTACAATTAATTTGTTATTGCTGAAAACCTGACTGGCAGGTTTAAGCTGTTCCAATTGGAGAAGACAATTGGACAATTAAAACAAAAGTGAAAGCTACAACCATTGACTTGTGTGTGACATCCTCACCAATGAGTTCAGTCTCTACTCATAAAAATAATTTTTACAAAAAGAAAGCTCCTCAGCTTTCATCTTCGATTAAAAAAGAAAAAAGAAAAAAATAAGGTTTCAACTCTTCTCTTTCTCATTCACTCAAACATCACTGACAGGATCCACCTCTGATCCAGATGCTTTCTCTCCTGCATTCAAACTGCCGTGGAAAGCCATGTCCTCGCGCTCAAAACTCACTATAACCTTCTCCGGGTCAACAATGGCTTCTTCTGCCTTGGAAAGCGTGATTGGCTGAGCCTCATACTCCTCTGCAGCCTCATTGGCCGGGGACTGGAAGCCGCTGTCGTCGTGGTGGATAGAACTGACCAGCTCTGTCGCAGCGTCTGGGTTGCCCTTTATCACCTCTTGTATGGCACTTTCTATTAACCTCCCGCGCCCCTCTTCCTGCACACCCCTCTCCATTTCCTGTAAAGAAACTGCACTCTTTTCGGGCCGTTTAGCTTCCTTCTGTGGAGCAACGCTCTCCTCGCCCATTCCATTGGTCAGGAGGGGAGCCGGGACGACCAGCTCCACCCTGGGGTTGATGAGGCTTCGGATTTCGTGCACCTTGTCTGGTGAGAGTGGGGCGCCTTCTTCTTCCGCTTCCTCTGGGATGCCGTCTACCCCCGGCACCTCCAGGCAGGATGCGTAGTGGGGCAGGGGCGCCCCATCCGGCAGGATCATGGACACCACCTGTCGGCGCCTCTTGCTGGGCTCGCCCTCCGGCCGGCCCCCGTAGCCGGTTGCCCAGTCGATGGACGGGTTCTCTCCCAACAGGTGCAGGTTGGGGTCGCTGCTGGTCAGGACCATGCTGTCCCGGTACAAGTTGTGTCTCCTCTGGACCGCTGCCTCTTTCACAGCTGCAAACAAAGGGGAACGTAAAGGGGATCGCAGTTAATCATCACAGTTAAAAGCCCCGGGCCTTTCATCGCCCTAAAACACACAGCACTGCACCATGGTGAAGATGCACCATTATAAAACACACAGCACTGGACCATGGTGAAGATGCACTATTATAAAACACACAGCACTGCACCATGGTGAAGATGCACCATTATAAAACACACAGCACTGCACCATGATAATGATGCACCATTGTAATACATGCTGTTCTGCACCATAGCTGCATCACAGTACACCGCAGTGCACTGAGGTAAAGTTCACCTTTGTTAAATGGTAAAGTGGTTAGACCCTTAAGTCTAGCAGGAGACTTTTATAGAAGCGGTGTCCGGACATTCATTACCAAATGTAATAAAATACTAAGGCATAGAAAAGCGAAAAAACAATCCAAAAGGTGCTCACATAACATTTAGAGAGACATGTAGAGGCCAACTTTTGGAAATGAGCCAAGGGAACTAAGACTCACCGAGCATGATGTCCTTCATGACGGACTGCAGTACCACTTCCTCAAAGATGTTCTCCACCAGGATGAAGCGGGAGAAGTCCTCGAAGATCAGCTCCTGAAAGCGGGGCAGTTCCTGTGGGAGGGGGTGTTGCAGACAGGCAAACGTCACCCCACGGCAAGCATTGCTAGGCATGGGAACTACAAATTTTAGGGCGGGGCCGGCCACCTGTACCGTAATGCATCGAGTACACCATCATAACTTTTAACTAACTTTTAACATAACTTTTTAATAATATTTTTAACAATCTGATCTTTTTACACAAAATATATCCACTGTCCTTACGTGAGCCACAAAAATACGGAGTGCTTGAAAGGATGTGAACAACAAATGAGGAAGTACCTGAATGACACAGTGGTCACCAGTTGTAACCAGCAGTCATGGGTGTTGTTTGGGCTCGCGTGTGTGTGTGTGTGTGTGTGTGTGTGTGTGTGTGTGTGTGCGCGCGCGAGTCTCACCGCTGAGCAGGAAGGAGAGAGCTTCTTCAGCATGTAGGGGATAATAATCTGAAGTAGGGCTTCCTTGAAGAACTTCTTGCGAACCGTGCTGCTGTCATAGTCATATTTCTGCGGAAGATGAAGTTGAATACGTGGCATGAAACCTTCCAAAACGCCCAGCCTCAGACTTGGTTCTGCCTGCGGGCACGTCGCCCACTCTGGCCATTTAGAACCGAGAGACTTGATGTGGTGGAGCTTCTGCTGGGGATTAAACCCTTAGGTCGAGTAAGACCTTACAGCATGACCGATCACAACGACCGAGGCTGACATCGGTCCACTTAAACTGGTCAGAATTCACTCCCTTGGTCTCCATCAGAGTTCTCTCAAACAATGCGTCTCCTGGCGTAACCCAGGCGAATGGCAGTGGATGCTCCCCCACTCACTGAGAAAGGCTCAGAGACGCTTGGATGAGCCGTGCTGCGTGAGCGTAGGCACTGGTAACATGGACAGGCCGCACACGCCATTGGTCCCTTAGCCACCGCCCCTTCCACCTTACCTTAATGACTCTGTCCTGGCATCGCTGGATGGTCTTGGACAGCTCCTCCCCTCCCTGGTCGTCCAGACTCTGGTGGAGGAGCTGCTCGAAGGTGAACACTGCATTGTCCATTTGCTGTGGGCCAAAAGATCTCCAATCAGCTAAGGCACACACGCACCTGTGAGATGGCCGAGCTGCACCCGTCAAAGCCGCTGCCGCCATACGGTTATTGTGCTGGTAATAAACACGCACTTATTCAGCTGTGGAAATCCTCATAATTATGCTCCTCAGCTCACCAACCAAGATTTAGCTGCTGTACCAGATATAACCACAAGAGGGCTCCTACCACCTAAATAACAAGTGAATTTTACTGCGAGGGATTCTATGGTAATTAAACTCAGCCCTGCCCTTCACTGTTAACAAAACATTAATGTATGCAGTGCCCAGGAGGCACAGCCCCTTTGACCGTATCTTCTGTGGTGTTTTTTATTTATTTTGGGCTTTTATACCAGAAAACACTGATAGCACAGACGCCTTGGGCTACAGTTAGTAAAGAAGAGCTTCTGCCCCTTCACACACATTGACATTCACAGGATTTTTCACAAAGGGATTGGCAACATGAAACACAATATGTATTGAATTTTTAAATGTTAGTCTTAGTTTAATACAGCACAGAATGAAGTGTACTACAAGGGACATGCCGAGTAGGTACGGATTACGGATTTTGACATCAGTAAAGTTACTTAGTGCACATGTAGTTGGTACTTAGGCAGTCAAACCGCTGTTCCGTTTGTAGAAACTTTTAAAGCCATCTCGCAGTAGTGGCGGTGCATAGGCAGGCCTTGGTCTGGGGGTGTACTTGCCTCCCTCATGAGGATCTGAGCCCTCTGGACAAAGACGGATGGGCTGGACACATCAAACCTCTGCTGCAGGCCCTCCAGGTGCAGCTGCTCCACCTTGTCGTAGCAGCTCTGCATCTTCACTGGGTGGAAGGCCAGCATGGAGATCTTCTCCATGTGCTAAGAACAGGCAGGGGTGTGTCAGTCAAGCGGCAAGAGGACTGGTGATCTCACACTCACACTCACACTCACACTCACACTCACACCATGTGCTAAGAACAGGCAGGGGTGTGTCAGTCAAGCGGCAAGAGGACTGGTGATCTCACACTCACACTCACACTCACACTCACACTCACACTCACACTCACAC
>JAOYSI010028050.1:0-28553 GCA_025775065.1 Hiodon alosoides
CTTTTTCTATGTAAAGCGTCTTTGTGACATGGCAACATGTGAAAAGCGCTGTATAAAAATAAAATTGATTGATTGAACTGAATTTCACTTCATTTTCTGAATTGGCTAGAACTGAATGGAAAATAACCAACTGCGCTTGCCAGTGCTGGTGGATAGCCTGTGTGGGTTTACTGGACCCCTGAACTTTTAGCTATAAAACCCAGAATGGCCATAACCAAGCACTCTGAAGGCTCACACGATCTCACCTTGCATTCTGGTGGCACAGAGACTGAACACACAGGAAATCAGCCCTGTGTGTTTGTTTTAGAAGTAAGCAAGAGGCTTCAATGCATGTGAAAAGACAAATGTTTTTCCTGTCCTTGGCTCCAGTGTGAACTTGAGTCTCCTTTCATCACAAAAGCAAATTTTTCCTAACTAAGTACATAGAGGGATCTAACATTCTGAGATAAGCTACAAAAATGGACGGGGTGAAGTAAACACAAGTAGTTTGCAGGAATTAATCCAAATAAGTACATGGATTTCAGACCCTTCCGCTAAAAAAATGTTTGAAAGAGTAAAAATGTTTCCTTTAAACTTCTCAGAGTGGGCGCTCAGACACTTGGTAAAACCAGCCCTTTAGACCCATCGAACCTGCCAGCACAGTGCATGTCAAAAGAACTGCCACACTTGGGCTGGCTGCTTCACCACAGCCTAAGAAATTAAAAGCTAAAAAATAGAAAAACAACCCTTCTCCCGCCCCTGATTTATGACTAAATCCGCACAGGTTTTCCTTTATTAAATCAGCAGGATATTTCTTTTGCAAACTTCTTTATGATGTAGCCGGTAGACAAGCTTCAAGTGTCATAATACGTTGTAATACAATAACTGCAAAATTGACTTATAATTAACCATTACTCTAGTGGATAATATTGGAAACATGTGTCAAGATTATTTATATCCTTCATAAATGTCCAAAAATAATAAAAGATTAGTCTGCAGACTATTTTAACTCAGTGTAGATTATTTTTTACAAAAATAAGAGCTTAAACAAAACAAAAAAACTTGCAAATAATCATCAGTCTGTGACTCATCCATCTGTCTCAAACGATGGGAGGGGTTCCAGAGTAAAGGAGCACCAAGCTCAAACATTTACACGTGTTTTATCCAGGCTTCAGAGCCAAATCATAACAAATAAGGTTTCAGGACTTACCTCAAAGTAGCAGTTTCCCTTTGATAAGGGCCTGGGCGCCACGTAGCAACCAACTTCATCAGAGTTCCCTTGGTAACTGCAAGAAAGGGGTCCCAAAAATACACAACATTCCTTGTTACACACAGTGTTAGTGTTTTATAGGGTTGTTGCTAAAACTCTCAGTTCTACAGAAAGCAATAAAATTGAGGCCAATATTTTCGAAGTAAATGGGAACTTATTTCACTGATAAAATGATTCTTCCTAAAAAGCTAATCTCGTCATCAGTCTGTTGACGAAGTCTACCACCTACCTGTCCATACCCCTGTACTGACTCTCACTTCCACTTAAACCTTGTGCGGGAGAAAGTACTTCAACAGAGTTTCTCATGGCTCTTCCGAACTAAAGTCCCTCAGGGTGCAATGCTTGGACCCCTACCCCTTCTCCATTTACACCACGTGTAGCAGGCCTTTTACAGCCTCCAATGGTTTCTCCCATCACTTATGCCAAGTGACACTCATCCTTTCCTACCTCTGACACACAAATTTCCCCGTTTTCCAGCATGACTCACGGTATACTTTTGGAACAAATAGCGTACATAAAATCCATAAACACAAAACGTGAATACCTAGATGACATGCAGTATCAACTAGCTGCAAAGACCTTAGCTTACACAAACTGACAAATCCATAAGTAAAGTGCCTCACCTAATCTTAGCTGTCCCAGTACAACAAGGCAATTTCATAATTCAACTGCCCGCCTCCGTAATTCTCATGGCTATGAGCTTTTTGGAGTCCTCCGTTTTTCTAACAAAGATAACCCGTTTTGGCATTAATGGTGAGTCTTAACTGCTGACGGAATTTAAAAAATGCCTTTGGGTTTTTTGGTACGCAGATTCTTCAAGTGCATAAACATAATGCACCCATTCCGTCTTGCTTTTCCAAGTCAGACAAATATAGCGTACAGTAATTAACCACAAGTCACTGAACGCGGCCACAATTACATTTTCAAACAAATTCAGAAATAAAAAGTTCTAATGTCTCGTGTACTCAAGACTTTTCACTTGAATATTCATTTATACAGTCTGCGGTTTGGTGGCTGTTACAATTTGTGTTAAACTGTCTTAAATTACTTTTCCCACATTACTTGTATGAGTGATTTTCAGAGCTTGCCAAGCATGCTCTGTAGACCCCGACCACAAAAGCATCCCAAGATGTACCCAATATTAGTGGTGGGAGTAGATGCCAGGTAATTTCAGTTTGAAAATGATATTGATATTTCACAAAAATAGCTTTTAGTACCTTTGCCCACAAAAAAACAAGAAACTTAATTAATGAAATACTGTGGGATCTTCTAGCAACTGAGAAGCTCATACTGGCAGCTAGCTATCTTAGTATAATTCTCTCTGCAACTCCCAAATAATCACATATTCAACAAAACTGTTAATAGACAGTGTTTGAGATCACCACTAGGATTAGATGGACTGGAACATCCTGGACCATCCCTGAAATCAGTACAATTCTTTCTCATCCATTAAAGAAAAGAAAAAATTACAGATGACCATGGATTAAATTTACAGTATAACTGATAGCACACAGTGTATTTATGGTTTGACTGGACTGATTAGTCAGCCAGCTCTCTTAATGTTGTTTATCAGACCGGCTATGAAGGCAAAAGGTATCGTCCAGCACAGCTTGGTGAAATGTAAGTCAAACACAATGGATCTGTCTACGAAGATTCCGCCGAGACTTAATCAAAAGGCAGCAGCCATGGCACACAACACATACTCAAAAGATATTTTGTGAACCGAAAGTAATCACAAGCAATTATCACCTGGTTTACAATACATATAGATATGCATTCTACACAGTATTTTTATATAACAAATGTTGTTATTGCCAAAAAAAACAACATATTTAAGGTCTCCATGAAGCCTGCCTGAAATCCCCCAAATAACTTGCCTGACTTGAGTCGTACAAAAATGAAATGTCTGCTACAGTTACCACACAAGGGAATAGCAATTAGTCCTACTTTAAATAAACAGTTTCGCCCTCTTAGGTAATGTGTTAATTACCTAAATGAAATGGAAGCTAACAGCTATAATCAATAAGAATTTTCCTTTTTAGAATTTCTGTACAAGGCTGTTTGCGCAAAGAGTTTTTATTTTTTTAAATCACAACGTTATCCTTAGAGTGTACCCCAAGTATAGGATGCCGGCTAAATATCTGACTGCTCACTAGTAGTGAGCAGACTTCTCTATTAAACAACACTGGGACTGGCATCTCGACTAAACTTCATTGAGCAGCCTAATTTTCAATTTCTTTGAACGGGTCACCATAGCAGCTTTTATATCTACAACATCCCTTTCACAGCCCTGTTGTAACTATGGGGACCGCTGGCCAGTTAGTTACAGAAAATGTTTGTAGCCTACCCATTTTTTGTTTGTACCTAATATTAGCTTTTTATAAATAAGATAAACATCCCGTGTTAGCAACAAGCTGCATAATTAACTATAAAGTTTTGATTGATGTTTTTCGAAGGAGCCGAAATAGCACTGTTTTTGAGAAAATGTTGTAATATCCAATTAATAAATCCCTATAAAAGCAATAAAGTATTAGGTACAGCTTAAAACCTCATACCCAACTTGTAGCAGGTCAATATTCTTGATAAACCATAGTCCCCCTAGCTGTCTACTTTTCCTCTTTAGTTGACTACTTCATATTCGAAATATTATTGTTTAACCCGAGAAACATATTATTATGAAGTAATCCAGTTTTAACCTAGATAATACTGAAATACAAGGCGAGTTAGAGAGAGATTTAAGTTAATTTTTAGTGCCCTTATTTAACATGTAAAATGAAAAATGATATTCACAGTTTTAGTGAAGTATTAATAAATATTTTACTTGGCCAGTAAAATGGCTGTGGATTTTTCCATTCACTATCACAGGTGGCTGGTGAAAAAGTTAATCTCAGTCTCTCACTCTCCCACACAGGTAGGTAGGTAGGTGACAAATTAAAGGAAAAGTCAAGTGTCTCAGTAAGATGTAGGGCCATCATGAGCTGCCAAAACAGCTTCAATGTGCTTGAAATATATTCTATAAGTCTCTGGAGGGATGGAACACCAAATTTTCAAATGATATTCCCTCATTTGGTGTTTTCATGACGGTGGTGGCGCAGCTTGTCCAAAATCTCCCATAGATGTTCAATTGGGTTGAGATCTGGTGAGTGGTGATCTGGTCACAATCATCAAACATTCAGTGACCCCTTGTGCACTGTGGATGGGGGCACTGTCATCCTGGAGAGAAGACTCCCATCAGGATAGAAATGTTTCACCATGGGATAAAGGTGATCCCTCAGAATAACTTTGTTATGATTTGCAATTACCCTTCACTCTAAGGGGACAAGTGGACCCAAACCATGCCAGGAAAATGCCCCCCACAGCATAACAGAGACTCCGGACCCCCCTCACTGTAGGTTTATCCTTTAATTTGTCACCTGTCTATCTGTGTGTTTTTTTAATATATATATATAAAAATACACACACATACACACACAATAATATTTTTAAAAAATTTAAATAATGAATATATATACAGCCCTTCAGTCATTGGTGTAAATAACCTAAATAAAACATTGTTTTTATATTGCTACAAAATTTTACACAGGACCACAATATGAATTTCAAGGATGGACACATTAAAAGCCAAACAATGCGTGGAGCAGCATCCCTCTTTTCTGTACACCACCCACCTGAGTGTGTCTCCGTCCTTCAGCATTCTCTTGTAACGCTCTTGGAAGCGCACAGCACGCACCTCGCGGATCTCTCGTATCCTTCGTCTCCAATTCAACAATCTATAGTGCAGGTTTATGTCATCCATACTGGTTCTGTTTTGATGGAGTCAAAAGAAATACAAAAATATATATTAGTAAGTGAATGTAGAAATAGGAAACTGCTTAAGTCACCGTGTATAAAAACCAATACCATACTAATACGATACTTTGTTGACAGAAGTGGTGTTGGTTTAATTTAATAGAAATTTTAAGAAAGTGGAGATACAGTGTCTTAAGACTGTCATCCATCGTCCGACTTCCATGCATGTTATCAAGTCACGTTAGCAAAATACCGAAGTAATGCATTCGGGTTAAGCTGACAAATATGCTCATTCTATGCACGCATACCTACCTACTTGACTACAGTTGATTAGCTTGAAAGACAGCTAACGTCAACAAACAAACCGACAACAAGATTAAATGCGGACAAATACTAAAAGGTAAAAAGAAAAGAAACGCAGACAGCGCTCTGTTATCTCTTAGCTACTGTAGAACTGAGTTTTAAAATGCTAGAAATCTAGCTACGTCGCCATATAACCGATGTCAACAAAAATCTATCAATAAAGCTAGCAGAAGGTAGGCTAATGCAGAAACTTCGTTGAGTCACAGCTGATATAAAGAAAAAGTTACCAAGAATAACGATTAGATACCCAATTTTTGTCGCAACAACTTCTACAGTAACTGCTATGATTAACAATTTCAGACATTTCTACTTCACAACAGCATCTGCTGACCAAAACTCCTGATTGAGCGCTTGAGCTCTCGCCCGATTCCAATAACTCGCTATAATTCATAAATACACGTAAACTCCTACCTTATTCTGTTTAGTTTGTCATTAATGTGATCTAAAAACCACTTTCGTTACGGTTTTCAACTCTCAAAATTTCCTCTCTCCATTAACAAAAACTCCGCAGGGCAGTGGGCGCTTTCTAGTGACGTCACTAACTAACCAGTTTAAAGAGAGCCAACCTAAGTGGGTTGTGCAAAAGATTGACAATTTACTCCACCAATGTGTGCTTTGTGAGCAAAAAAAAAAATAAAAAAAAAAAAAAATTAAGGGTTTTATACTTACTCATATCGTACATACACGGCAGTTTCTGTGTGCTAATAAAGTGCTAATAAAGCATTTCAAAGTAGGCCTACTAGAAATATGTGAGTTTGAGAACACAAAACTCTACAATCATTTTCTGGATTACATACATTGGTTTAACATTAATAACCTTAAAGGACCGTAATATAGTTAAATTACAGTCGAATCACAGGACATGCTTTTAAAAGACAACCTGAATAGTTTTGAGTTAGTTAACTAAAAGGCCCAAAATGTGGCTCTCCAAATTATTTTAAACATGAAGGAAATAGTTGCACACTTATACTGTGTTTCCTATAACTCTTTGACTTAAGGGAGCATTATCTGGATTAAAAACCTGCTGATAAAACGTCAGTTGTGGAAATTGGAATTGTTCTTGTATTAGTATTATTGTCAAGTCACAGCTAAGAATATAACTAAACTGAGTGACAGGGAAGTTGTTTGGTACTTGAGAAGTACTAGTTATCAAATTGAATTTGGTGTCTGGATATACTAGGGGATACTATGAAAACACACTGTAGACAGAATAGTCTGCCTCTTTGTTTTATGATGTGTTAGAAGTGCTTGTTGGAATTAAATATCTTGCATTTTTGAAGAGAGTGAATTCGAGAGAGAAAGAAGGAGGTTTCGTAGGAACAGGAAAAGGGAAAATGAGTAATCCAGCGGGTGTGGAAAAAGAAAGCCTCTTTAGCCTGGCGTTCGACTCGGAACATTCTCTATACAAAAAATGTGGAAACAGATTAGGGCTTATGTTGTCATTGGGAACATTGGTGATTTTGCTCTGTGTGAGACCATGAGTCCTTGCCTGAGCAGTGAAATGATGGGGAGAGTAGGGGTTCTCTGACAGGGTACCTCCATCCTTACTAATGATGGAGGTGTCAACATGTTGGGTGGTCTTTTTACCTTATATGTATAGTCAAATGGTATTCATGTCCATTCACTTCAGGGGTTGCAATGACTTTGACCGCATGAATACTTTGAGAGTAGAGTTGTTAGATCAACAACGTAAAATAAAAAGACAAGATAGCTTGTTAAGCTCCCATGCTCATTGTGACAGCTTACATGCTTGTACTAGGGTTTATAAAGTATACACAATCAAAATGTATATGATGAAAATAATTGCTGAATTGGTACTTGATTACTTGAAGACTATTTGCACTATTAACACTAACTTGGATTATAAACTTTATGTTGCTCAATGAATAGCTATTGACTATCTTATTAATACCTATTAATATATATATACACAATAGATCATCATCCCTGCTCACCTTTATTAAAGATTTTTCAGATGCAGTTTAGATTTCTATATACATCTGTAGTTATTACGATGCCTTTGTCAACCAAAGAATGGAAATTTGTTGCTAGGTCTGTGGCTTTATAGTAGTTGTCATCAACAATGCAGAGTTTTTCCTAAAACATGCTATTTACAGAATTCCTCTTGTCCTAACCTACCTACCTAATAACACCAAAGTCCAAAACATTGTGCAAAATCCTCCAAGAAGATTTGTCCGAAGGCCCTAGTCTTAAACACCATCCTCAGTTGTCAAGCTGTGGTGACAGAAATATTAAGGTCCTAGTCAGAGACTAAATTGCCTCCTCTACAACCTTAAAATTAAGCTCTCCTTGCAGACGAACAGGACTGAATTCATAAATATGTAATATGTAAGTACTGAAATCAGAGGCTCCAAGTCATCTAGACCAATTCACCAATATTTGTTGTGCAATTCAAGGCGAGTTTTTTACTGTATATCTTGAGAATGATGCAGCTTTATACGGATATTTATATGGAGAAACCGAAAGGCAATTGGAAGACCGTTATGTAGTTTCTGTATCTCAAAGGATTTTGAGTTCCCAGCAGCCAGACATTTTTAATGCTGGTCATACTATTGATGATATCAGCAGCTGCATTATTAGCTGTTGCTATAGAACAAATGCAACATGTAAACAAATGGAAAAGGAATTGATATTCAAATTGGGATGAACACTGTGCTCTAGGCATTCTGCATCACCTTACAAACAAGTTTTTAGTACTTTGTCATCTAAGCTGAGTAAGCAAGAGTTCTTCCTTGCGACATCCTGTTAGTGATTTTTATATCATTATACTTGTTTATTGTGTACTGTTTTTTTACCAGTACATTGTGGTTTTATTCACTTTCTTTCATCTATCTATATATTATAATTAAAACAGACGTTGTGCTTAACCTATTTTAAGCATGAAACTAACCTCTTTCTTTTAATTCACAGCTGAAGGTCATTGAAGTAGCTACCCACACTGCTTCTCTATATACACACACACATGTAAAATAATAACAAAGCAATCAAAGGTGTTCAGGACACAGCTTCTGAGCATGTTAAATGCATGCAATTTGATAAGGAAAGGATGCCCCCACCCAGTTGTTCTCAGTTATGCCCTCTAGTGAATGCACCAAATTAGTGCATCCAGGTGACAGTGCCTAATGCAGAAGTTTAGATAATTTACTGGTGCGAATAATAGGGGTACACTGATTCTGTCGTTATGATTTTCTCAACAAGCTTTTGTATTCATGCGCTCTGGGGTTTACGGTTTCAGTCTAACATGTCTAATTTAGTCTAAAACTTGGTTTGAGTTCTTACTGCTTCCCTTCTGCCTGCTCGGTTTTAATTTTGAGTGAATATAGAATTCATGAACACAATGTAGTTTTACTCTTTTTTATAGTTACATAGGCAAAAATGTGCAGTCCTTACCTTATATTTCATTACAAAGTAAGGGTAATTCATACATGAAATCATGATGGTGGTCATTATAAATGGAGTGTAAATTTTCATATAGTTGGTAAAATGATGCAATTCTATTGAAAATTGTTGTAAGGCTATGGGTGTAGAGGTTAATTAGAAAAGACAACAGGAAAGAGAGTGGATGAGGACGGTGTTTGGTCATTTTAAAAAAGAACATAATCTCTATCTCTTGCTGTTGCTCTCTCTCACCCACCCCCTCCTATCCTGTGAGTCCCAGCCCCTGAAGGTGTCATAACAGTCCTCTCTCTCCTGCTCTCTCTCTCCACCTTTCAGATCTTTAAAAGCCGCTGTTCGCTGTGTCTTTAGCGACCGTCTGCGCTATCACTGCTCTCGGGTGCTGCAGGGAACTCCTGGCTCCTTCTTGTCTGAACAAGCTGAGCACCCAGCTGAAAAAAAGATTTAGGAAACAGAGAGGAGAAAGAAAGACAACGTTACAGCAGTAAAGAGAGACCATCCATAGGAGCCTTAGTTACTTTATGTAAAGGACCTGAAATCGGGACAAAATGCCTCTGCTTTCTGACTTGCTGGTCATTACCCTGTTGCTGCTTGCCATGTCCAGCTCCTGGACAATGGCCAACCGCTTAGGCCCCAAAAAGGGCTGTACCTCCTGTAGGGATCCTACAGTGACCAGCAGGGGCCCCCGGGACCAGGCAGGAGATGTCAGCACGACAGTTCTAGCCTTGGGGGAGCCCTGTGGAGTCTACACCCTGAGCTGTGCCAAAGGACTGCGTTGTGTGCCTCCACCCCGGGAGAACAGTCCTCTTCAAGCTCTGCTGCAGGGAAGGGGCATCTGCACCAAGGGCGGCCGGACCAACCCCACAGAGAGGCCTCATCCTACAGGTATGGTTTTCAGTACATTGTCAGTGGATGGCATGTTAAAGTCGCTTTCTACGATTTAAATGGTCTGCATGCAAGTAGTGATGGAATACAAAAAACAGCACAAGAACAGTGACTCTCCATAGTAGTTTTAGGTTTAGAAAATGGTTCAAATAGGTTGGTTAGAAAGAGGATCCTTCATAGCCAGCGCTGGAAAGTGACAGTTCTTGCCCAGAAAGCATTAGAAACATAGACATTCATTGATTAAAGACGTTGCGTTCATTGGTCAGACTTAAAGAACAAAAGGGACTATGGGACCATTGGTTTGTAGATCTTTTAATAAAAAGTGATAAACATATGATTGTATACTTGTGTATAGATCAAATGTATATTTAAGTCAGGAATTGATCTGGTGTTAAATAACAAAGGGGTGTGTACACACAAGCTCCAAGATGATATTTGTTGGCTTTGCAGCTGGGGAACTGTATAACAGTGCAATAGCATATCCATTTTTTCCCCTTCTATTTATCACTCTTTTTAAATGAACACAAAAATCACACAACTGGGTTGATAGCCTGATTTGATATTCAACAAAAATAGGGTGGGCTACAGTTGAATGCATTAGCAGGTGTTTTGCGTGATACAAATACTTTGCTATGTAATACAGCAAAAAAAAAAAAAAAAAAAATCATATTATGTAATTAAATCTGTAGTGCAAAATGTAACCATCGCTATCAGAGAAATGATCATAGTGGAACGATCAGTCATTCTGTCACGAAGCACCTGCTGACATTTTTTGTCTTCCGCTACGTCTTTGCTATGTTGTTCAATAAAGCATGCGTCTCCACCTACTGTTCAAACAAAACCCCTACAACGGCATCACTACACAGGTTTAACACGGGACTCAAATATAATGCGAGCGATCAAACGTTGGACTTCCTATGCAGCTTTACAAAACTAGAAGCTCGAACATGCACTATTTATAAATAGTACCGCAATAATATGTAAGGCGGGACAAGCTAATCGGTGTCATAGAAAGTATTCTCTTTTTTTTTTTACCATCCGCATAGTGAGATTTCCTAGTGTTTTAATGATAAATACGTGTAATCCAAATAAATGTGTTTCCCTAGGTGTTTCAAACCTAATTATCTCTTGCTACGTTGGTACCTGAAACTCACATTTCTTGTGACCTGCCGGTCTCTCAATCGAACCTTTCAGTAAATGGTTGAACTTGAATTAACCTCCCCACATCTATTCTCTACGTGCTGAAAAAAATATATCCGTATGTGCTGAATATTAGAAAGAGCCAATGACTGGAGTGGAGGGGTGTAACCAATAGGAGGGCTGATAGTGGAGAAAGCGGCCCGTCTCAAATGGGCACTTCTCCACTTAGCGACCGATGATGGCGAAATGGAGTGGGGGTCATAGTTCATTTAAACGAAAACATAAACTATTTTCTGCATTCGCTTTTGCTACAAATACAGTTTGACAAGCTGTTCCTATAGATACTTAGATTTTCTTTTTGTTTCTGTTTTAAAATAATTATTGTTAATATTTACAGGTCCGCACCCCTTACAGAATGGTGACTTGGAACAGGTACGTAACTTATAATATTTAATCATATATGTTTATAAGGTTTTACGGCCCATATAGTCTATGTTGCAATTTTCTGACTAATTCAATAATACAATTTAATAGGGCCTGCCTTTACAGGAAATGTTACCTATTTTCTCGTCTGCGACTTTACCGTTATTGCATCGGCGGTGTTCGACCACTCACTCTTGGTTATAACGGCAGGCTTATTGTATTCCCTCGATAAGACGCTTATAGATGTTATCTTTCTAGTTGTCCTTTTTTTTTGCAGCAGCAGCCTTTTGACGCAAATAAAAAAGCTGCTGACCTTTAGAAAATAGACTGCTATATGAGGAAATTTACAGGTACCATTTTATAAATTTTTACATTGAATGACCTCTCATACATTTTCAGAATGTTCTTGTTCCTACTTCAACTTAGCTTTTAAAAATAATTATTTTTTTCAACGAGAACATGTTGTATTCATGTATAGTAATAAAAACATATCGACAAAAATACAATTAATATATAAAATAAATTAAATAGAATAAAAAGATTTTATCATTCATTCTGCGTGATATTACAAAGCCAAAATCCAATCATGTGGTGAATTTAATGGGTAAACAAATGAAGGTAAAGTCATTGTATGATGACATTTTATGTATAGAGTATTTTTTCATGTTTGAGGTTTGAGTAAGAAATGTCATGGTATGTTGGTAAAGCATATGCAGATAATTTGAAGTTAAAAAGTAATAATAAAATAATTAGAATTACTCTGAAGGAAATTAAATATAACAATAATATAATAATTGTAACAATGGCACATATATAAAGTTATTTCTAAAATGTTCTCTTCTACCCCCCCTTCCATTTTCTTCTCTCTCCCTCTCTCCAGGCTCCCTGTCGTAAGCTGCTGAATGCTCTAATGCAGGGCCTTGAGCTTACAGTCTTCCAATCCAACCGTGACATATATATTCCCAACTGTGACACCCGTGGCTATTACAGGAAGAAGCAGGTAGCTTCCAGAGAAATCCCTGTCAATGGACTGTGCTTGTGTGGGAGTCTGCGTGTCTGCGTGTCTGTGTTCTGTGTAATGAGAGAAATGCGGAGAGTATCAGGCTGCAGCAGCATGTCTCGCTAGCAGAGGCATGTTCCTAACAATAATGAGGGGCCTGTGGGACGGTTTCTGGGGATGAGACTGAAACCTGACAAAGTGTGGGCTCTGCCTTGTGAGGTAGCTTGACTCTGTGGTTTTATCCGTCTCTCCATTGCAGTGCAGATCATCCAAGGGTATGCAGCGCGGCCACTGCTGGTGTGTGGACGAGTACGGAACGCCCATGCCACCGCAGGCCGCTGAAGATGGAACCTTGCCATGTGACAGCGAGTGACGGGTACTCTTTGCCACACCCTTAAACCTGGAGGAAGAGGCGGTGTAGGAGCAGGGCAAGTGGGCAGGAGGAAGGTCCTCAATGTGTGCTGGACTCTGCCATTTCAGAAGACACCAGGAGACGAGTATTTGCCTCTACCTGTTGAATCTAGTGTTTGCAAAATAACCCAGCCAGCCATGATTCATTCTGAGAAGACACTGTGTGCAAATTAGCCACAGTGTTTGTCAGTACAGCCCCAGTCATTTCTAAAGAAAGCATGTTGCATAGTTAAGCCCCAGCTACCAGCAGTATTGAGTCCACTAAAAATCTAACATGTGCACAGTCTCATCTTCATTTAGAAATTGAAAAAAGTGAAAATGAAGTATAAAAATCAAATGCCTAACCGGCTTGTTAGATAGCATAATTTCCTTAATTGTTACAGGATTTTTCTAGCAGTTTAAGCAAATAATACTAACTATCTAGCAACCTTCCGGAGTAATGCTGTAAAGTTGAAAATTTAGTAAGAAAGGATAAGAAGTGAATTTTTTTTATTTTGGCCACACACTTGTTTTTATCTGTATCGTAAATCCCCTAATTCTAACTCAGCAAATGTAATTCTCCCAAGGCAACAACAGCAAAACAACTACCTGAATCAGATACAGGGGTCAGCTTCCCACTAAGGCTAATTATTTTATTTAAAACATTTTTGGATATATTGTTTGCTAATTTTTGTACACTTAAGAAGAAGAAGAATTCAATTAATAATGGGATAAATGCAACACTATACGGCAAACATGAACCATATGAGTAAGGTGGCTGGAAAAAACAGGTTTTCATTTACAAAAGTGACAAATACTGAATGGTTTAAAACTGTTATGAATGTTGAGCATGATATTTGAGGATAGGTCCACTCTTCTTTCAGATTTGAGGAAAGGCATCACCAGTGTCAAAGAAGTAATTGTCCAACTTTAGAGCAAATGATACAAGCGCAAAACAGGAGAGCAAGATGTACCTTTTAACAGAAATGTGTAGTCATACTGCTCTCTATTAGTGAATTTAGAGTTTGTTTAATTGTTAGCTTCCCTTAACACGTTTTTAATTTTACTACCTGAAAACACAAACTTCTCATCATATTTTTCTCATACGTGAGTACTTTTTTACTTTTACTATAATTAAACCAGCAAGAGCCTGAAAAGAAACTAAAGGTGGTTCAGGTTTAATTGAGGGTATATCAGCCAGTGTACTAAATCAGGGCCATTACACAAGAGTAGTGTCTAAGATATTTCAACCCCTGATGACCCCACCCCTTCCTGACATACACTGACAATTAAATATGATTAAATAAAATTATTTTATTCTAATTTATATTGGGGGATTCTGTTAGGCACTTCAACACATATATTTGAATTATACATTTAATTATATAATCAAAATATATGTAACATTCTTCAACATTTATACATTCCTTTTTTTATTTGCTATCCTTATGATATTGTGAGAAGTTTTGAAGTTATTTGGATCAGGACAGAAAAGTGCTTGAGACTGCTGCCCTCTATGAAATGTTTAAGCATATTTTTTATAAACTTTTGTATAAGTAAATAAATTAAGTCTGCTTTATTATTTAATGAATAACTATGTATTTTTATAATGCCTTTTCTTTATTTAAAAAACACAGTGTAACATTTTTATTTTATGGATTAAGGTACAACAAACCTTAGTGGCACTTCTTTGGGGAGCAAACCTGCATTGAACGGCAACCCACCAGAGCCCTGCTGTACTTCTAACCGTTTTATTTCACATTTGTTTTATTTATAAGTTGGTCATTTAATATTAAGATGTATTAAGATGTGTAAATATGACCAATACTTTACTTTTGAAATCCTCAGCTTTTCAGGCAACATTTGAATAAATTAAATTAAGTTAAAAACTTGGTTATTGTAACTATATTGTTCTACTTTCTATTCTTCTTCTTGATTGTCTATTGTTGTGTCTGTGTTCTATATTGTTATCCTTTCTATTCTTCTTCTTGATTGTCTATTGTTGTGTCTTTATTCTATATTGTTCTACTTTCTATTCTTCTTCTTGATTGTCTATTGTTGTGTCGGTATTTTTCTATTTAAAAAGCAGCAAAACTAAAAGGTAAGCGTATGAATTTTCACATAATACAAAGAACTGCACTGCACACATTCCACATCTAATATATTATTCTTTTTTTTCAACGCGCAAAAGTTAAGAAAAATGAAAATAAATTTAATAATAAGCGTTACTATAACTGAAATGCACTTTTTAAACTATGTAGCAACTAACCTGCGATGCACTTTCAATCCTCAAAATATATCCAAATACCGAGTTTGAGACAATACAGTTGCGTAAACTCTTATTGGTAGCTCAGGTTCCTCATACAGGCAATGACCCATTGATCGTTGCAGGACCAAACTAGTTATCAGGTGATTCAACCCACAACCCGATTACCCGATGGTCCAACAGGAGCAAGGAAACATGTCCACGTGCTTTACCTGTCAGTTTTAAACGCGCGTAATACAGGATCTGGTCAAGCGACCGGACACTCTAGGGAGACTGAATGGGAAAAAAGTATTTACTGTTCGTTTGGCTTTTTTCGGAAGGTGGGGTATCAATTTAGAGATTAAGACACAAAGGCTCCCAATACATCTCGCAGGAAAATCAGACGGGCGATTGCATAAAGAAACAAATTAGACAAGGGTAATACCACTACGAATCCGCAAGCTGTTCAAGAAACATCAGTTGCTGTGGAACTGGCGACTGACCTGGTTGCGATGTCATCCGCCAGTAGTGCTGGGGCTCCGTCAAGCCCAGTAGTTATAGTTGCTTCCAAAACCAAAACCAAGAAGAAACATTTTGTACAACAGAACTTAGAAGTTTTTCGAGCCAGCGACCGCGTTCTGAATGTTTTTATGTGGGGAGTAAACCACTCGGTACGTAGCTTACAATAATTGGAATCATTCGAGTATCTTGTAACTTTTAAATAATCCATGAATCGCTTTATTGCTTTTAAGTATTTGTTAATATGACGTGCCAGACGAGCTTGACACTGAGTGTGAATAAATTATGAAAAAAATATTCAAAACATACAAACTCATCATTTAACTACGAGTACTGCTCGTCTAAAACAAATTTAAAACTACGTCTTTACGTACGCTGCCACATGCTTTTAAAGGCATTACGCCTATTCGCGGTTTTCTTGCAGCGCGTAGCTAGTTGCCTAGCTTTCTTTGTAAAATATATTGCTTTTCCCCTAAACTATCTTTCTTTTTTTCATATACAAACGATGTTTTCTGAATGCAGTTTTTTGTCTGCAGATCAATGACCTAAACCACGTCCCAGTCCCTGTCATGCTGCTCCCTGATGACTTCAAAGCCAACATCAAGATCAAAGTCAACAACCACTTCTTCAACAAGTAAGGCACAGTTTTATTGCCAAACGCAAAAAACGGACATATAAGGAAAAATGATCGCGATCTAGGCTATTGAAGAATTAATAGTTGGTAATGTGAAATTGGGCCTCAACTGGATTTCCTCAATCCTATAATCTGTTCTGGAATCCAGGTCTCATGGGGTGGTTGCTCCTTTAGAAAGGAATGCTTCTTGTCAACCTCTGTACTGGAGCTACATTATCTTCAGCCATTTTCCATTGTTGTTTTTTATTTTATTTTTTATTGTACATCACTTTTGTTATGTCCATTTTTGTGAAGTTATTGAGAAACGGAGCCATTTTCTGGGTCATAACTTGCAGTGAATATGAAGAAAGAAAGGAGAGACTGAAAATGAATGTCAACAAATGCAGACGTGTCCCTTTTCGCCGAAGTAAATGACTGAAAGATACTGTTTAGAGTTTGTTGGTTACTTCTATGCTTGAGGAGTTTTTAATGAACTTGTCAGTGTTTTTTTTATTGTACCTAATGGCCAATCTAATGACTCCATCCCCACCCCCCCACAGAGAAAATTTGCCAAGTCATTTCAAGTTTAAGGAGTACTGTCCTCAGGTGTTTCGAAACCTGCGAGATCGATTTGGAGTGGAGGACCTAGATTACCAGGTGTAAATCTTATTCTTTGTAAATCTTGTGTGTGTGTGTTGGGTTTTCAGAATATTATAGCACTCAACCCATATGTACCTCACCCAGACAAAGACATCAAATTCCCAGTAGCAGAAATGCTCTATTATGATTTGCATGTTTCTGATAAGCGGCAGAGGTATTCTGTCATGATTTGCATGATTTTGATAAGCGACGGAGTTGTTCAGAGCTTGCACTCAGTGGTACCTCGTGCTGGGGATTAGAGACTGCAGGCCTTCGTTCAGGTCTTTTTTTTTAGCTGATTCTTAATGTGGATTCACTTCACTCTGTGATGTTCTGCACATGTCACATGAGTGACATAGTATTTGTATTAACTCATGACACTCCTTAACCATACATCAAATTATAATCTTTCCTTTTACACCATCACTACTATGCCCCTATTTACAGTTGGCCATTAAATATATTATTGAAACGATGAAAATTTATTATATTATTGAAGCAATGAAAATTCTGACTGATTCGGGAGAAGGTTATTGTATAATCCAATTCAGAGATTTTGATGTGTCTTTGTAAGTGACCCAGGTAACCTGTTCCTGTGTCTCTGCAGGTGTCTCTGGTCCGCAGTCCCCCTGTCAGGATAGGTGACGGGCAGGGGGAAGGGGTGCTCATGACCTCATATGACCGCACACTGGTGATCAAGCAGATCTCCAGTGAAGAGGTGGAGGACATGCATCACATACTGTCTGAATACCACCAGGTGTATTTACCCTGCTCAACTTTTTTCTCAATAGTGTCCCAATGAGAGTCCCAGAGGGACCCAGAAAGACTCTTTTTGTGTCTCTGTCACCCATTCTTTTTTTTGACGTAGATAATGACCAAGTATTAATTATTACAATCTGAGTTCTACAATTTACAAGCAGAGTTATTTGCACAGAATTGTTTCTGGTGTATTAAGAACTGGCCCATTCTTTCCTCTTCTCTAGCACATTGTAACATGTCATGGCAACACGCTGCTGCCTCAGTTTCTGGGAATGTACCGTGTCAACGTGGATAGTGAGGACATCTACCTTGTAGTCATGAGGAACATGTTCAGCCACAGGCTTGTTGTGCATAGAAAGTATGACCTCAAGGTAAGAGAGGAGTGTGCTCATCCAGTACCAGTAACATGATGTTTACAGTCTGATGAGGACTGATGACAGGGGACAAAATTACAGCGTGCACATGTGCTTTGTTTTATACTCCAAGATATCTCCTGAGCATTGTTTAAATCCTTATTACCCTCAGGCAGATTGAACAGTAGAGGGCACTCCACTGTTTCTCAAGTATAAATTCTTAAATTGTTCGGTTTAAAAGGTAAATCATAAAAATGAAATAAAAGATAATGTTGGTTTTTGTTCAGCTGTAGTTGCTTTTTTACAGTTTAACTGAAACCCTATCTTAGCTTGAAACTTTATTGTAGAACTTTTAAAGGAAATAGCGCTGTTTTCCACAGGGGTGCCTCATTTCTCGTGAAGCAAGTGGCAAAGAAAAGGTAAAGTCTTTGGAAACCTTTAAACAAATGTATGAGAACGTATAAAGAAATTGCTATCCTTGCTCAGCTATAGAAACATGAATCCATTGGGGAGCGCACAACATTATTGCATTGCATTATTGATAGATCTCTGTTAAATTTGAGTGAAATTATTAATTCTTGGGTTCTTTATACTATAGTTTTTTTGTATACTGTATATTTGTATTCTGTATATTGTAGTACTGTGGCTTTAAATTGTTTAAATTATTGGTTAAATTTAAATATTTTAATTCGATCTTCGAAATTTATTTGCCTTGTTTTGCATTATTTCTACAGTACCATTTTATGTTTCTAAATGTCAAATCAATTGACCAATAGGTGAAAGATCTTCCCACTTACAAGGATGTGGATTTCAGGAACAACATGCAGAAGGTCTACGTGAGTGACGAACAGAAGGAGAAGTTTATGGAAAAATTGAACAGAGATGTGGAGGTGAGACCCACATAGGAGTCCTTAGTATGCTTTTATCTATCCTGGCAAGAGAAAAATATTCCTGATACTAGGTTTGATCTAATATGACTCCTGCCAGATGTATGTAAAATGGATCCTCCTGTGTGTTTGTAGTTTCTGGTTAAACTGAAGATCATGGACTACAGCCTTTTACTGGGGATCCATGATGTGGCACGGACAGAGAGCGAAGATGAGAATACGGAGGAGTCCTCATTTGAGGAGGCGCTGCATCCTGAGAATGGCCTGGCTTCTGCTCCAGTGGTGGGCTCCTTCAGCACCTCTCCTGGCGGCATTGCTGGCTGCATGCACAACTACAAGCCATCTGGATCTGGGGAGTTTAATCCCTATCTCGATGTGTATGCCATGAAATGTGCCGATGGTGAGTTTGTGGAAAGAGAGCATTTTTCCTGTTTTTTTTCTTTCCTGTTGCGCACATCAAGCAATAACCAAACAAGTGACAATAGGTTGTTGGAACAGGAGTGGATGAAAGTGTGACAGTACTTTAAGGACACATCTTTGTCTAGGTGTGCTTGTCATTGAAATGTTGTTCTAGGTGCCCCTCGACGGGAGGTGTACTTCATGGGTCTGATCGACGTGCTAACACAATACGATACCAGGAAGAAAGCAGCTCACGCAGCCAAGACAGTGAAACGCGGGGTGAGCGAGGAACTGGGAACTGGGTTAAAAACATGTCTTGAGGTTTTTTGTTAGATAAATGGTCTCTCCACCTCATGGGTGGGGGCATTTCTTGTGTGCTATGTCCATGACTGATCTTGCTTTTGATCTTTTTATTTTTTTTAGGCCGGAGCAGAAATATCCACCATTCACCCAGAGCAGTATGCGAAACGAATCCGTGACTTTGTTGCAAACATCTTCGCATAGCTCCTCTGCACCAACCCTACTACTGTCAGCGTGGTGTGGAGTCTTTCTTTTCCTCTTTCACCTTTCTTGTCTTCACTTACAGCACTTTTACATTATTTTTCAAGGAAACACACATTCAATGAAATTGTTTGATATGACTCCTTTTTAGAACGTGTTGTCTATTTATTTGGAATCTGGTCAGCAGCATGAATAACATGTTGTTGAAATATTACATTGGTCTGTTTAAATAGTAATAACAATAATAATAATAATAATTTAATCATAATGAGTTGCTAATGAAAAGCCCCAGTCAAACGAAGATTACAGGAAGAACACATACCTGACTCTTTGGCATTATTATTATCTCCAAGTGCACTTGACAGGAGTCCAGGGTTGGCGTCTGGAATATATATACATACATATATATACCCCCCAACAGCTTCTTAAATTGTATTTCCACAGCCTCACATCTTCAGAAGTAATTTATTGTTCAGATCTGTATTTGTGGTTCGTACGTGTATTTCTTTGAGGAGTTAAGTTATTCCTGGTGGGTGAGTAGTCTGGTCTTGAATAGCCCTGCTTCAGTCACATCCTCTGTTCTGTGTTACTGGAGGGCTGCATCCGTTAAGGTTAATCGTGCCCATGAATCAGTGATGGTGAACACTGACCAGAGGACTGAACTGACAAGTTGGATTTCCAAGATGAATAACTTAACTGGGGCAGTTATAATGGGCCATAATTCATTTTTAGAGGGTCATGTCGAATTAGAAGCAATTACGTAAAATATAGGTAGATTTGTAGACTTGGTACTCTATATGTTCACATGGTTTAAGGATAAAGTAAGACCCTATATATTATAGACTATTGTGCAATAATCAATTATATGACCAAATATATTTGACAAATATTTTATGAAGTGTTTCTGTTAAGTGTCCTGTGATTTGTTGATTGTAATCATAAGTTGTGAAAATGGGGTAGTGGAAGATTGTACGCACATGATTCTGTAATTCTGTGATTCATGATTTCTCTAAATGTATATATTTTATTGATGTTAACTGTAGAGTGCCTTGAATGGGATTAGATCTTCAATATCTCACACAACAAATATCCATTGTAGCATATGTAATGCAAGCAGTGGGAAGGTTGGTTGGTTGTTAAATAAGTAAAGTTAAAGGGTATAATAAATAAAGGTCTGGATGTGAATTGTTCTCAATAATGATAAGCCCTTAGCTCTTGTTAGGCAAATGGATTGAGCACAAGGCAATAAAATATTCTTTATGGTGTCGGATTTGTATACCCCTTACCCACTTATGTTTTCAGTAAGAAAATGACAAAAAGTTCTAAAACACAAATGTTTAACCTGCCAGGCTTGCGCAAGACCATTCACACCAAAGCCATACTCAAGTTGCCTCAAGCTCATGGTCATTTCAGTGCTTGGTTACAAATAGGTTTTTGGGGTATTCAGAGAGTGGCAACAGATTGTAACTGTAGTTTTGTAGTTAATACCCTCAGTAGCAATTTTATTAGCTACACTAGTAACGGTTTGGATTCTACATTTGCCTCCAAAACAGCCTGAATTATTTGGGCATGGATTCTACAAGGTGTTGAAAACATCCCACCGGTATGTTGGTCCATGCATTTGCCGCAGATTAACCACTGGTACATTCATGCTGCATCAGCCTGTTTCATCTGATCTCAAAAAGGCTCTGGGTTGAGATCTAAGTCCCTTACAGGGCACTCAAGTGGATTGAACTTGCTGTCATGTTCCTGGAACTGTTCTGCTGGAAGTATCCATGAGACAAAGGGTAAACTAGCCATGAGGCGACCTGGTCAGCAACAATGTTCTGATACAAAGAGATTTCAGACGATGCTCAGGTAGTATCAAGGGACCTAAAGTGTGCCAGGAAAACATACCCCACACCAGTACACCACCACTGCCACCCTCTACCATTGACCCCATGCAAGATTGGTACATGGATTCTTGCTGCATACATTAAATCCTGACTCTGATCGTATTCCCATTGGAGGCGCTTCATCTTGTTTTTAGCTGACATAAGTGGAACCCGGTGTGATTGTGTTCCCCAAAAGCCCATACGTGACAAGGACTGACAAGTTGCCGACGAGATGCCGTTCTGCTCACCCCTGTTGTCCTGCGCCGCTAATTTGGGGCCTGTCTGTTAGCTTGCACGGTTATAACCATTCTGCTTTGACCTCTCTCATCCCTGTTTTCACCCACAGGACTGGAGGTTTTTTGTTTGTCATTCCATGTGTCTGGGTTTGTCTCTGTCAAACCTTGACACTGTGTGCATAAAAGGCTACACTAAAGGGCTTAGGTCACCTGTTTTGCCCATTCTAGTTCAATCGCACAGTAACTGAATGCCTTGACACCTGGCCCACGTGACTCACTCTCTGTAGGAGTGATGTAGGAGTAATTTGCGTGAATGGAGTGGTTTACCTAATACACTGGCCACCGAGTGTATTGTACCAGAACATTTTACACTGAATAAAGCAATTCAATTAATTGAGTTAAAAACACATAATTAAGAATTACTGTCAAGATAAGCAATTATAAAATAACATTATTTATAAACCTTTTAACAGTCCAAAAGCTTAACTTGTAGCTAGGGTAAAAAGCTTGCCCGGTGCATCGCTGTGTAGTGTGATAAGGGAATACTAAGCAGAGGTTCTGATTGGTCTGAAACTGCTAAAAAAAATGTATTGTATTCCCAAGGCTTAGTTGTGTGAGCTGCTAGCAGGACCAAATATAATATCCGGGAGACTGTGTATCACCTTGGTGTTGTGTAATTCAAGGACATCTTCCTAGAATCCTGTTTAATACTTTCATTGCAGCATTGTTGGATGTTATGAGTGTCATGAGCCATGAAATGCTGACCAGGAATTTGTTAAGGAAAGGGTGTGTTTTACTTGTATCAAGAAGGTACAATTCTACTGACATTTCCTCTTGCTTAATGGAAAGAGAACAGAGACAAGGTACCAAGGGGGAATGCAGGGTAAAAATTTAACAGATCAGTTGGGAAAATTCTGACTGACCGGGCAAAAATGCACGTAATATAGTACACAATACTCAGATTTTATATCAATAATATGAAATTGAAATATAAAAGTATCCCTGTCTCCATGTGCTCTTAAAAGCCACAGCCACTATTTGGATAATTTGTGTTACTGATGCAAGCTCTTTTCCATATTGTTTACATGAATTTTTGCCAAAGTAGAGCACTTGAATCAATATCTATTTCAAGAAATCAAGGTAGTACTGAATGTACTTTGTTTGGGAGGGACGGTTTTGGATTTGCCTGATAAGGGTTCCTCTGTTTATGTAATGAAATGGAAAGGTCCTTCTAAAGAACATTATCTGATAATGACTGTCGAGCATTGTTTCAGCACTGCACTGGAGAGGCTTTACTGCTGACTGCACAAATCGTTGAATTAGGAAGTATGAAGTGCAAGGGTCCTCTTCCTCTTCAGATTTAATGTGTTGCAGGCTTCCGACATCCCCCTCCCCCAACATTCAGCTTCTGTTCTTTGCTCCCTGCCATGTTATGCTCCTGGACAAATCGCACGTTTCCTGGTATTGTGACAATCCACGCGTCCATGTGAGTGTTTGTGTGTAACTTAAGCTTTTTTAAGGAAAGTAGGAGTAGGACAAGTATGGTGGCTGTGAGGGGTGAGCCTCACTTCCATTCTGTTTTTAATCCAACTTCCTTTGGGAGTTATCAACACTGCAACTCAAGAAGCAGTATCATGCTAATATTTTCAATAATTTTCAATAATTAATAATTTTTAGAAGCTGTTTAAGATGTCTTTTTTAGGCTTAGGCTCTCTTAGTTGTCTTGATGTAAAACCAAATTTATCTTGCTGGAGCCTCTGATCCCATTGGCATCTATTAGCCTTATTCCTCAGTGGTCAGTTTAATGGCCTTCTCATTCACAGTGCTGACACAGCACCATCTTCTTTCCACAAGTGGATGTGCTTGTCACCTCAGACAAACACACAACATGCTAATGGACCACTGTCTTCACTTTGTTGACTGTTCGTACTTTAAACCCCAAAACAGACCTACAGTGGGTGGTGTCCCAAAATGTTCCCTTGCACCCTACTCCCCCTTAATAACACCAAGGTAACACATCCCAATTCAGCAGGTGAGGTTAAACGTTGGTCGGTTCACTCCTGTCTGTACTGGTCTGCCATTAGTGTTGCAGAGGGAAGTAGGAGGCATTATGCAATGCATCCTTTTTTAGAAATAAGGCTAGAGGACAATCATTACAAGCATTTCCTCTCCTGATGTCCTGTCAGGTCCCCTGGCAAGGCAATGATGACGAATAACTTTTTGGGGGTGGTTGTTGAGGGGCGGACTGGGCACAGATTGTACGGGAACACAGAGAGCGGTACACACCAGTTTACAGACGCTTTCTTCACTGTTTCCATCTTCACCACTCAGCCTCCACCTGCATAGCACCAAAGATCTGCAGCTCGAGGTAGGCACAGTCTGGTTCCTTCAGAGGCAAGATGAAAAACGTTGCCTTTTTTAAATACAAAAAGAGTGGTTTCATTTTTATGTTTCTGAACTTGTGTAGTTGCATGTTTAAATGTATGCTGGCATCACAGAGGCAAACATGACACAAGCATTCCTTCTTGCTGTTTAAAGGGCTTACAATCTGGTGCAAATACAAACTAAATCATTGTTCCAGTGGGAAACCTCTTAATTTGTCAGATTACCAGGCCAGACTTGGTTGTGCCACACAAAGAATTCTGATCTGGATTTGGCAAACAAATGTTTTCCTGTTTGTTACTGTTCTGCTCCACTCAATTCAATACTGCTCAATACTCAATACTGCTTTCTTTTTATCATTTTGTTATTGAATTAGGATATTCTAGGGAAAGATTCCAGCCAGGTAAATATGTCATTACTATCAAATAATTTGATGAGAATTATCATTAATTGAATTACGACACAAAATACATTTTAAATTTAACTAATCATGATGAATTAAGCTGCAAAACTCTTGGAACTGGTTCCACTCATTTAGTTGATGCATTTTGAGACATTAGCTAAAAATGTCTTAGCTAAAGAATATACAACTGAATAGATAAATAGTTGCCTTAAATTCAGTATATCATATTTTACATCCAGAACTTATAAAAAAGAACTTATAAAAAGTTTGCTTCACAATCAAATCAATCTACAAGAATTCTGCCCTCATATTTTCTTTTTTCTTTCCCACAGATTATGGATGTTCTCCACAACATCTCTAACCACAGTTACGATGATTTTTTCTGGTTCATAGATGACTGCACCCACGTTATGGACAAAACCTCCCGCCGTATTGCACTATTCCTTCTCTACCTGCTGCTGTTCATGGTAGGGCTGGTTGAAAACTGCCTGGTGTTGTGGGTGAACTGGAAGCGGCGTCCCACACACAACAGCGTGCTCTTTTGTGTGCTCAATGTCTGCATCTCCGACTTGATGGTAGTGCTGGTTGTTCCCTTCTTCATGTTGGAGGCAATGATGGACAAGGTGTGGGTGTGGGGCAGCTTCCTGTGCAAATTTACGCACTTTGTCTATGTCATCAACTTCTACAGCAGCACCTTCTTCCTGGCCTACATGACGGTGGCGCGCTACCTCTCGCTGGCCCAGCCTACCTCACCAAACCATGGCCCAGTGGTAGGGAGGTGGCAGGGGCTGCTGTGTGCCGGGCTCTGGTTGTTGGCCTTTGTGCTGGCCATGATTGAGAATGCTCATATCACCCTGCTGGAGTGGGATGAGGCTGGCTGCTACCTGCTGCCTGAGTACAGCTACGTAGAGTGGTACGCTTCCATCACAGTAATTTGCCTGCTCTTCCAGTTCGTCGGCCCTGCTGCGATTATCATCACCTGCAATGTGCTGATTGCCCGGGCTGTAGTGTCAGCCCCTGACGCGCAAGGCCGCCGCGACGTGTGGTTGGTGCACTTGTACTCGTTGGTGTTCGTCGTCTGCTGGCTGCCCCTCCACCTAGTGCTGTTCCTGTTGATGCTGGATGAGCTGGTGCCCCACCTTTTCAAATGCAGCACCTACGAGGTCCTTTTTTTCTCTTACAGCTTGGTACAATGCCTGTCATTGTTCCACTGCATTGCCAACCCCATCCTCTACAACTTTCTCAGCAAGAGTTTCCGTGGCCACCTCATTAGCACTGTGGCGCGCTGCATTCCTCGAGAGGTGAAAGGAAGCCTGCCACCAGCCAACGCCTCCCCAGCAGCAACAAGGGCAGGGACAAACCGGAAGGAGCCGGAAATTAGTAGCGCCAGTACCAGCCACTCTGCTGTAGGACCCTGAACATATGAAGAGAGGACACAAGCTTTTATTTTTATTTTTTGATTGCTCTACGCACCATGGGTTTTGTCAAAACGCCTGTTTATTTGTAATCCAACACAGGTTTTTGTTATATAGCCCACAATGGTATAGAGAGAGGCTCCCCGTGGTATTGAAAACTACTCCAGGAAAGAATTGAAGGAGGATTTTGAAGGTTTCCTGTTTTCCTTGGGAAAAGAATATCTAGAAACTACATTGTTATGGAAAAAAACTAGGAAGCAAGTCATCTAAAAACATCTCAAATACATTCCTGGGGGAACATTATGCAAGCAATTCTCTCCTTTCATTTCAAATGTCAAAACTCCAGACAATGAAATACAGATGTTACAATTTATTTTTGTTAACCATGTATCTACAGACTAATAAAACTATGTTTATTCTTTAAAACACTCTTGCTCACACAATATTTGAATATTAAAATTTCTATTGACTTTAATCGTGTTGGTGTGATGGTTGAGGGACCCTTACATTTTGTTAAAGAAAAGTAATCTTTATCATGTTTTTATTTTTTTTATTTTACTCAAGGATATAACACAGGACTAGAAAGCAATATAGAAAATGTCAGAGAGTGAGACTTTCTGATTGTATATCATAAATGTTTTTTCTCATGTTACACATATAAAGTATAGTTAATATAATAAACATCTCATAAGAAATAAGACAAATAATTTCACTGATAGATGGAAACCTCAGGTATATGTTCAATAATATGGTCAATGGTTCACATTATTGAGAAATACGCCAGTGGAAAAAGTTTACAGTCCAGTGCTGTGTACTCTATTGTCACACCTACAGCTCACATGGAGATAACACAAACCAGGATTTTTCAAAGAAAATTTTCAAAGCTTATGTGTACATCTTTGAGGGCAAAACTGGACATAAAATAGAGTTTCTCATTATCACACTGTGTTCCATATTGCAATGCTAGATTGAAAGGGATTGTGTACATTATTACTGCTTAAAAAGATATATATATTGTATATGTGTATAATTTTAATATATAATTGCCCCACGGCAAGCCCTAACAGCCAAAATACTCACTTCTGATTTTCCAAATCAGAAATTTCAAATTCTATTTTCCAATTATAACACATGGTTCTTTATGTTGCTTTCCAGATTTGAGATAAAAACATCATTTCATAGCTAATTTTATAGTTATAAGACCAAGTACTACATCGTAATCAATTACACAGTTTACACAGGGTGTAGATGGAACACCCATCTCCTAGGGTTTTAAAAAACCCATTCATTCCGTTCATAATTTTTAGCTAAATTAAAGTATCAAATTATAAATGTACGTAATTTTTAATTTTTTAACTTTTGTTTACCTGTGTTATAGAAGATTGCATTTTAGAAATAAAATTTACACATACAATAAAGGAATAAGTAGGGAGAGCATTTCAGATTATGAAAGACTGATTTTCAGTCCAACTGCTAGGGTTAGGGTTGACGCGGGAGTCAAGGTAGTTTATTGTATACCCGTTGATTGTGATAACGGTAATAAATGCTAAATATTTCTAAATATAGTTCTGCACAATCAAACTACAGTTATGATAATTATGATATATTATACCTCTCCTCATCTCACAGTAATCAGTTCCCTGTCATTAACCAGACTAGTGATATAGCAGGTCTCAGCGTTTTGATTCTGGCTGTACTCCTCAATGTAATGACCATGAAATGGCCACTATGCAATGACCAGAAAAAGGAAAAGTGATTTTTAGTCATATCCAACAACAAATGCATTGTCTTGCAGTCTTAAAACTCAAATTCAATTCCGTTTTCAATCAAACTTAAACGGAAAATTTGAAGCATTTTCCTCCCTTCGTATCTCGTATTTTAAACATAGTTAGAATACTACGTGACACGTGCGTAAACTCATTTCGCAGGTTTAACGACAAATATGATCTCAATACTTTTTTCCCATAACAAATTAATTGATATGCTGCCACCTGGCGGCCAATAAAAAATTGTCCATTCTATAAACCCCGGAATGAGTAATTTATGTAAAATTGAATTAAGGACAATGTACTTTGAATAATTAGTCACGATACATGATAGATAAATGAGAGTGGCTATAACAGCTGATTCTGCTAAAAGTGTAAATTATGCAAAGCTAAGCATAGCTTGACCCACGAAGTGCTTGAGCAAGTAGATTTAAAATATTGAAGAGAATCTGGTGGACTGAATAACACACCATTCTTAATTCGTGAGAATATTACTCATTAATTTTCCATTTCCATCCGCTCATCAAATTGGGGGACTGCTGTGCTCCCGTACCTACACCGGAAGACACGAGATACAGCCAGTCCAACACAGGGCAGAATACACAGCATACACACAAGATGAGATGCCAGTCCAACACAGGGCAGAAAACACAGCATACACACAGGATGGGATGCCAGTCCAACACAGGGCAGAAAACACAGCATACACACAAGCGAGATGCCAGTCCAACACAGGGCAGAAAACACAGCATACACACAAGATGAGATTCCAGTCCAACACAGGGCAGAAAACACAGCATACACACAAGATGAGATGCCAGTCCAACAAAGGGCAGAAAACACAGCATACACACAAGATGAGATGCCAGTCCAACACAGGGCAGAAAACACAGCATACACACAAGA